>JAKLLW010000560.1:0-29783 GCA_022814695.1 Neocatenulostroma microsporum
TCCTCCAGCTTCGCCAACTCCGAGCATTGGTGGGACTTCAACAGCTTCGTCTACACATACAACAAGCCCATCATTCCGGGCCTTCCTCCTCAGGTCGATTGATGGCGGTGCGCCTACGGTGCGGAAGCCAGGTTGCGCTGAAGATAGACATAGAAGGGCCCAGCGGGTGGAATGGGTTCGCGCGGGTCGAGCCAGCGGTCTTCGGGTAGTTGCGGTCGCGGTCGTAGCGACAAGTAATTCCTGACAATGGTCAGCATTTCTCTGTCTCCAGCTGGTATGCTTTGCCCACTCATCGAGCCACCCCGCGATGTATACTTGCAACCTTCCAGGCAGGAATCCCCTGACCAGCCAGATCGGGTGCCCACGGAACCTGCAGCCGTATCTGACATAGCCCGTCAATCTCGCCCCGACAGAACCTGAGGTCGCATCTACGCAGGCAAGTTTGCAAAGCGCGAACAGCAGATAAATTTGCTGGTCCTCGGGAATTATTTGCCCGGAATGCCAGTCGTAATGAACGGTGATGTCGAGAGAGCGAAGTGCATGCTCACGCCAGATGGGAAGCAGCAGGCCCCGAAGAGTGCGAAAGTCCTTCTTCATCAAACGACTCACTGGTGGGCCGAGGGGTTGGTATTGGTTCAAGCTGACCATCAAGACCAAGTGCCTGATGCAATGAAACCTTTTCTGGTCCTCCATGCGCCCAATAGGTATCCAATTCACTGACTGCTTTCCAGGGTAGTCTGGCTCTTCAAACTGTCCTCCGCAAGAAAAGAGTCGTATGTGAACTTCGGCGGCGCCTATCCAAAACCCCATCGCCTCACGTGAGTACAGCTTGCACGCAAGCAGAAGATCCGGTGCCCGTTGTGTTTGGGGAGGGAAGCGTGGTATGGGCACGCCGATGCATTCATAGCGGGATGGACTGTTGAATTGCAGAAACTTTTGAAACTGTCGATAAACAAATCGCCGGTATGCGCCGATGCTGTTGTAGAGGCGGCCGTCGATTGAGCTGAACTGCATTCGTGCCCTGTCAAGTTTGTAGAGGGCGAAGACTTCGGCCCATATATGCAGTCGGATCTCTTCTGGAAGGCCTCGATGCGGTGCATGCAGTCGGATCTCTTCTTCAAGGGTTCGATGCCGTGCATTGGTGGCCATAGTTGATGATGTCCTGTCTTATCCGTTACGCTGCTGTGAAGTGAAGGGTGTTCTGATAGACTAGTGTCGCTATAATGTAGATCAGAGAGGTGTGAAGGCCTAGTGCACCGTGAGATGTTGAGCGAGGGCAAACACTTGCTGACTGAGCTGGGAAGGTGCTGATACCAACGGAAGGCAAGACCAGCCATGTCCAGTGACACTTGCCATTATCTGTCCGAGTGAAGAAGTTGCTGTGATATATATAATCCCATACAGTGAGATATGTCGTTCCTCTCAACATGGTCCCAGTATACAGAGAGTATATCTCTTGTAGAAATGCTGGGTGGTGAGTATGTTTGCATCAAACATCGAAGTGCGAGACGAAGCGATTGATGGCAGGAGCAGATGGCACTTGGTGGCTGACATGGTAAAAGTACAGTAGTTGCCTATTACTCAAATAAGAAGGGCAAAGGCCATGCTGTCGCTAAAATCACTCTTGGGTATTGTGCTCATTCTCCTCATCTCCGTAACGCCGCAAATGCAATAACGTACCCAAGCGTCCGATCCAGTCATCCGCTATTGGTATACCGCTATGCAAACCACTCAAAGCATGAAGAAGCCAAGCGCAATGCTCAGCAGCGAGCCAGCAGCCATGGCACCGTTGGCCGTGGCCGCGTTGGTGCCGGTCTGTTGTGCAGGGCCTGAGGTGCCAGAGGCAGAACCGGCAACGGTACCGTTCGAGCTCGAGCCGGAGCTGCCACTGCCGGAGCCGGAGGTAGGTGATGCGCCTGGAACTTCAGTCGTTGCGCTAATGACAGAAGTCGCCATCGTACCGTCCGGGTTCTGCGCGCTTGCACTGGCAGTGTTCATGCTGTAAGATGAGCCCGTGACGGTGGTTGGCACTGCAGCAGCTGTATTCTGAATGCCAGCGACACTAGCACTGGAAGTCGGCGCAGCAGAGCTCGCAGCAGTGCTAGTGCCGTTGCTGGCAGAGCCTGAGGTTGCAGTGGACGATCCGCTCGCGGTGCTGCTGCCGCCGGTAGCGGATGCAGTCGGTGCGACGGAAGAGGCGGAGCCGGATGGGCTTGATGATTGGCCGTTCTTGATGATCTTGATGGACTCCCAAGTGCCGGTCTCGTCACCGTACTCGTAGCTATCCGCCGGGTTATAGTTCTGGATATTCACGGACTCCACATACATTACGTAAGGGTCGTTGCCGAACTATAGAAAAGTCAGTATAGAGTTCAAACAGGTTTGAAGGAAGTAGATAGGTTACGAACCGTAGTCTTGCCTCCAGCCCAGGTCACGGTACCGTCAGGCTCACCCGCGCAACCGCCGCACCAGTTTCCCAGCTTCAGCCTCATGGGCGTCTGTGGATACTGCGTGCCGCCTACAGCGAGCGGGTCATCGAACGGCAATGTACGAATGGTCGAGCCATCAATGATGAACTCGAGTCTGTCAGAGTTCCAGTCGATGGTGTAGGTGTGAAACTCGGTCTGGGGAGTGGTAACGTCGTAGTAGAGGGCGCGGTTGTAGAGAGTGGTGTTGCCCTTGCCGAAGAAGTTGGTTTCGACCTTAGCCGTGTTGCCACCCAAGAACTCCCAGTCGATCTCATCCAAGTCGTCAGACTCAAGGACGATCGACGACACAATACCCTGTCCCGGCGCAGCCTTCATCTTGATATCAATACGGCCGAAGAAGATGTAGAAATCGGTCTGGATCGTTGGCGCTTGACCAGACTTTGCGATCGAGAACTCGGCGCCCTGGCTGCCATAGTTGATGGTGGTTCCAATGGCCGCAGAGAATGATGCATTGCTGCTGCTGCCCTGGGTGAAGTCTGCGCTGAAGGTGGCCGAGTTCAAGCCCGTGTCTGACGGACAGCTCTTCTTTGTGGGGTCGCAGGTGGTGGATGTCTGCGCGGCGACGAAGGGAAGTGCGACTGCAAGTGCAGCTGCTGATGTTGTGAAGCGCATGTTGTGTGAGCCCGGCAGGCGGGAGGCTTTCGCGTAGAGTTTGATGGTCGAAGCTTGGTTGAAAAGTGCCGTGAGGCTACCGAATCTAAGCAGGTGCAATGCCGATGTCCTTAGGTATTAGAAGTGATGCAGTAAGTGTGCTTGTGAAGGAGCGTGGTGAAGGCTTTCAATGTTTTGGCAAGGAATGCTGGCATCAGACAAAGACGCGATTGCTCTTTGTATTTGTACTGCTGCGCGAATTGCTAGCCAAGACTCAGCCACGATTCGTTCCTGCATATGAACACGACAGCGGAAACGCCGTGCCGACCAAACAAACGCATGGAAACGGTGCGCTAATAGCCGCTAGATCGCGGAAGGATTCTATTCACGGTCACAGATCTTGCCCTGTGACGCACCCAGGTCGCATCGACATGACCTGCTCGTACTCTTCTTCGTGTTGCTCGTGTTGCACAGTTGCTTGTGGCAACTACTGGAATGCGACCGCGATATGGCCGCCTGCTGTTCACCTCAGGAACCCAACAATGCGTTTTCTCCACAAGCACAGATGTCAAGCGACGGTCAGATTCGCAGTTCCCGAAACACGAAACGAGCTCCTGGAGAGACTGTGGAGATTACGCTGTGACAGGTGCAGATGCGAAACGTGGGTGAGACGGTCAGCAAATCACGACCACCCAATCTCTTTGCACCAAACTGCTGAAGGACCGCCCTCGTTAGTTGGATGGATCAACCAATGTTACAGTAACATGAGATGACAGAGTACCACTGCGCCCCTCCTCCTCCTTCATGCTGCATTCGCTGCGGGAAGGTAGCCATATGCAGGCTATAGCCAAGTGCTTCAACCGTTACGGTAGTCACGCAGACTTGAAAACTTCGTTATCCACGGAATGACGCCGGCGAGAACACCGTCACAGCGGATGATCGATGGATTGCTGCTCTATGTCTAGACGATTGAAAACTATATACCTACGAGGCACGACCCAGCACCACCTTGAGCACATTCAATAGCGCATCATTGCAATCTTCCCTCATCGCCATACTGCGCCAGCAAACCGTGCGGTCTGGCCTCACAAGCACGCAGCCATCCTCTTCGACTTCCCTTCTCCGTGCCCAGTCGCCGTATACATCCTCCCAGTCTTGCTTCCACCCAAGACTATAGGCGTTCATGTTAACCCCGAGGTATTTACAAGCTTCGTACGCTGCCTGCTTCCACTTCTCACCGCCAATGCTAGTCAGCAAGCAGAAGGCGCCATGGCCGGCGAGATCGATCGTCGAGATAGCGACCTGGTTCGGGGCTCGCTTGTTGACCCATGCATGAGGCAGTCTCGCTCCTGGGTATGTTGATAGCTGATACTGCAGCACAGGATCTTGAGGTGGCGGCCGTCGTGCCTCCTTCTCGTCCTTCAGATATATCGCGCCGGACTCGTACCGCTGATTCATCTCGATGCCAATACCACCGAACTCGTGAGCCGTGTAGTCAACTTGCTCTCGCAATCTTTCTCTCCGCTTGCGACCTGCTTCTGTTGGCGCAGACAGCTCAGCGAACTGCCTTTTTCGCTGCTCAACATCCTTAGGCATCATGCCGAGAGCATCCCAGACGCCGGCATGGTCGCGGAGCCCCTGGTTGGCACGGGCGATGACGCCTTCGCCAATGGGCTGACGCTCGGAAGAATAGCTCTCCAAAACCTTTGGAGAAGCCAGGCCTTGCTCGACATAAGCGAGCTTCCAAGCCAGGTTGAACGCATCTTGAATGCAAGTGTTGCTTCCTAGACCATTAAGGGGTGGATGCCTGTGGACCGCATCGCCCAGACAGAAGACGTTCCCATCACTGTAACGCTCCGCAACAATTTCGTTGATGTACCACTTTGAAACATCCAGGATCTTCGCCTGGACACTGTCGTCTCCAATCCACTCTCTAATACGTTTCATATACTCCTCATTCGATGGCCGGATCCTGAAATCCTCGAAGCCGAGCTCTGGAAAGATGATAAACATCCACTCATGCCAAGGCTTCACCATCCGCAGGATCGTCGTCCAGCCCCAAGGCGGGTGCTCTTTGTCCGGCTGCATGATCCAGTGGAGGTTGCCGGTGCGGTGCTCTGTGTATTTGCTCAAGTCTGCTTCGACAAGGATGTTGATCGCTAGACCTTGGCCCGGTTTCTTCACCAACGGAATATCGAGCTGACGCATGATCTGGCTGCGAGCACCGTCGCAGCCGAAGAGATACTTGGACTTGACCTGCCATGTCTGGCCTGTCAAACTGTCTTTCAGGGTTGATGTGATGGGACCATCAGGCGACTCTCGAGCGAACTCAACAAAAGTGGTGTCGAAGCGGATCCTCCAGCCTTTGAGTCTGGCGTTGTTGACTAGAATAGGCTCCAACAGCGTTTGCGGCAGGTCGACGTGCCTACACGGACTCGCAGCTTGGTACTCTCCTTGTCGTTCAGGCTGATTGCCCCAGGAATGGATCCGTGCGAACTCGTCTCCAGCCATGTCGTGACACCATCGCGTGTGTTGCATGTGGCTCTGCGGCGTTGCATTGTGCTTGACTTCGTCTTCGAGGCCAATGTCTCGCAGGCACTCAATGGCTGCTGGATTGGTGATGTGGGCCCGTGGCTCTTTCGCCGTCCCTGGAGCTGCCGAGAGCATGATACCGGTATAGCCATGGCTGGCGAGGAAGCACGCCAGAGCAGCTCCTGCTGGACCAGCGCCGATGATCAAGAATGTCGTCTCCACTGGACCGTCCTGCTGTGGCGGTGGCGCTCCGTTTGGCAGACTCGTTGATCCGTTGGTAGCCATCGTATCGATCGACGAGCGATCGATACCAAAGGAACAGTCTCGACAATGGACGCTCCAGTGCTCCTTGGTGAGTCCCGTCGACGATTTCAAACCGATCAAGCAATGTTCCGTACCGTTTCGATGATAAGCAGTAGTGCTGATGAGAGAGTCTCCAGTGTGCTCAGCAAGTCATATAACAATGAAGCCGTGGGTTTATGTACGTATATATCCCAATGCAAGAAGCAACCAAAAGCAACCTGTGACCTGTAGGAGGTACGACCAACCGACTGCAGCTGACCTAATGATACAGCAAGCCTTTGAAATGCAAAGATCGGCCTCTGCCTCCGGTCCACAAGATGAAATGCCTGTACTCATTGCCGAAAGCGGGGTTATACAGTGGAGCAGTATGTAGAAGTAATGCCACAGTTATTCCGATTGCTTCGAGACGGTAGTTGATGAGGAGGTTCTGTACCTCCTACTCCCTTCTGGAAATCTGACTACTATACAATGCATCTGACTACTTTACAACTCTGAAAACACCTTGACCACGGCACTACGCTCAGTAGTCCTTCATCGGGCAGCCTTGGTCCTGTGGGTGCATCTTCTCGGCGACGATGTCCCTTGTCAACTTCATCAGCGACTCAGCAAGCTCCTCGTTGTTCGCCATCTCACTGCCGGCCTCTGGTATTGCTGGCGGGCAGATGTACTCTCCTGAGTTCTGGGTCACTGTCGCAGCGTACCTGTAGAAGGATGTCAGCACCCGGACACTCCACCTCTTGGGAAACCACGGCTTCAAACTTACATGCCGGACAAGCAACCCTCGAACTGGTCCTTCTTGAACGGCGTCAATGCACCGCTCATGAGATAACCGGCCATTGGGTATGGCTCGAAGATGTCCTGCTCGCTCATCTTCGTCTTCACCACACCTGGGTGGACCGCATTGGCCAAGATGTTCGGGTGCGAGGAGGTGAGGTGCTTCTTGTGGTACTTCGCATACAGAATCGCCGCAAGCTTGGACCGACCGTACTGTGCCATGGGACCCAGATCACGGTTCAGCTCGTCGAGGCTCGCAAACTTGGTGTCGCTGGGCGTGGACTGGTGTGCGTTGGACGCATAATGGACGATCCGGACTTTGTTGCCATCGCTCGCCGTCTTCTTCAGCAGAGGAAGGAGGTGAGATGTGAGGATGGTATGTCCCATGTGATTGAGCGCCATATGACGGTCGACACCGTAGTCTGTGAGCTGGTAGGTCATGATGCCTCTCGCAGCATTGCAGATGAGGATGTCGAGACGGTCTGTCTGGTCCTTGATCTTCTTCGACACCTCGGCAACGTTCTTCCAGTCGCTCACATCGCACTGGATCCACACTGTCCTGTCTGCCTTGTCCTGGCCTAGCTCCTTCGCGATGGCATCCTTTGCGCCATCAACTACCTCCTTCGATAAGCTGAGGATGAAGAGCTTCGAGATGTTCTGCAAAGCTGTCAGTACATGGGAGGGACTTCGCGGCTGGACCAACGTACCTTGGTAAGGAGAGTATGACTGCTGCCAAAGCCAATGCCTTCACTACCACCAGTGATCACAGCTACCTTCCCTGACTGATCTGGTACCTCGTCCAGGGAGAAGTGTGTGCCGGATGGTGCAGCTGCCTGAGCAGGTTCCGTGAAGTTCTCGGCCAGCCCAGTCTGCACCGTGTTCTTGATCGTACTCGCTACTGAAGACATGTCGCTGGCGTATCTCTTCTGGTTCGGTATTCTGTTGAGTAGTGTGATCTGCTTTGGTACCGATCTTGATGTTGCTGTCGTTGTTCTGGAGCAAAGTGAACGAATAGTAACGCGGAACATTTTCTACCTACAACTGTTTACGTGCAGGAGCGACCCTACCTGTATGCACGAAGGCAGTCATACTGACGTTTGTAGAACGACGCGACACATATCAATGACGATGTCACGCGCAACGGGCGCGCATTGGTTGGCTATCCACAACCCGCCAGATCTTGGTAGTCTCCGCCATTAGATCTGGTATGTCGTCGCGATCCTGGACGGAGGCTGTGGAATGTGCCAACCTCAGGTAGAGGACTCGGTGGTTTGCATCTTTGGAAACAATGGTGATGCTAGTCAAGGTTGACAGGCGAGCGACGTCGATATTTCCCGAGGTGGGTCAGACCTTTGATTGGCTGAGGGATAGCGGAAGCTAGCGGACAACCAATCTGAACGAGTTCGAGATCTTTTGGCGACTACCCACGCTTCGCGGTCATGCAAACGGTGAGACTGCGGACATGAGGCAGCCCTTGTACACCGTAGTTGTTCTACGAGGTAAGAGAAATCGATTTCGCTAACATCTTCTCATCCATTGTCGTTCTGGCTATCGTTATCCGGCAAGGCACACGGAGCTGTGATATTGCGAGACGATACCGAGACAGAGCCACAAAGCCTTGGTAGAAAGGAGACGGCCCCAGTGCTCTGCGGTGTAGTCAAGAGGGCTTGTGGCACTGTCGGTAAGTACGACCGCTTTCCTGATGCCACAAGGCTTGATCTGTCATCTTTCTCCATTTCATCTTCTACGCTGGCCTCGAGCATTCGAGCATTCGAGCATTCGAGCATTCGAGCAGTCCGTAGGACGACCTCCCACCAGAGCACTTTACGAACTCGAACCATGGGACCAACGCCGCCCAAAGTCGCCATCATCACTGGCGGTGCCTCCGGTATGGGCTTCGCAGTCGCGAAAGCATTAGCCTCTCAGGGCAGCTGGGCGCTCCACCTCCTGGACCTGAACGCAGAGCGAGGACATGAGGCAGCCAGAGAGCAAGACGCCGATTTTCATCAAGTGGATGTCACACAGTATCCCTCGCTCGCGGGAGCCTTCAAATCGGCTTTTCTCCAACACAAGAGAATCGACTTCGTGTTCGCCAATGCTGGCATCGTGGATAGCGGAGCATACTACGAACTCCATGATACGGGAGACGAGCCGCCACCGGAACCAAGTAGTATCGTGGTCGACATCGATCTGCAATCGGTCGTCACGACAAGCTACCTAGCACAACACTACTTCCGGCAAACACCAAACGACGGCTTAGGTCCTCGGAGCCTGATCATCACTGCGAGTTGCGGTGGTTTCTACGCATGTCCGTTCCAACCCATCTACGGTGCCGCGAAACATGGCGCAGTCGGTTGGGCCAGGAACATTGCGGCGAGGGCGTGGCGAGAGGATGGTGTGAGAGTAAATGCCACATGTCCGGGCACTGTGCGAACGAACCTACTTCCAGACGAGGCGTGGAAGTCATTTCCAGAGGAGTACTTCACCCCAGTTCAGAAGGTCGTGGAGGTTGTTCTTATGCTCCTAGATGGCAGCGAGCAAGCCAACGGTAATAGTACAGGCAAGCGGTTGATTGGGCAGACAGTAGAGATCTCAGGGACAGAGCATTACTTCAGGAAGCAGTATGACTTTTGCGATGAAGCTATGGCTGCGACCATGGGCGCCACCGAAGCAGACGAGTACGCGAAATAAACTAATATATCATCAGCTTCCATCTTACGCTCACTATCTCAATCGATACCACACTTGACGAGTGTGACTGCTGGATGGTTTGGACTGAACGATCTCCGTGATCTGCTGGCTGAAAGCCTTGCGGATAACCTCACCCGAGACATGCATCTTCTCCTCACTGCCAGGACCTCCACGTGGAAGTCCAGCGCCACCAGTGCTTATCTCTCCAGACTCTCCACACAAACCTGGAGTACTCCGGGGAGCGCTAGTGGATAGATTAAGGGTTGGGTAAGTATACCATGCTCACTGCCGGCAGGGACAGCTGCAGGCCTGCAGCTTCCAGAGCTGATCTACTTGGCACGCTTCACTCCTCTCGCCTCGCATTCCACTTCGTAAGGAGCTACTGTTTGCTGTCATCGAGCTGCTGCCATTACGGACCACCATCATGACCAGAACAAGCAACTATAACGTCGCCGTAGGCATGATCGTTGCCTTGGGCAGCTTTAGCTACGGTTTCGGCTTCGCTACATTTGCGACCTCCATCGGCCAGCCAGGCTTCTACGAGTACTTCGCCTTGGATCCGACATCCTCATACACGAACTCAATCCTCGGAGCCGTCAACGCGCTGTTCTTCTTCGGAGCCTGTGCCGGAGCCCTAGGCGCTGGACCGCTATCCGATCACATAGGTCGACGATGGACAATTCTCGCCGCAGCACTTGTAGCGCTCGTAGGCGGCGCACTGGCTGCTGGGAGTGTGCATATTGCTATGCTTATCGTTGTCAGGATCTTGCAAGGTTGTGGGCTGGGTGCGCTTGCGACGCTGGTACCGGTGTACTTGGCTGAGTCGTCTACGAAGGAGAAGCGCGGTATGCTCACAGGCCTGCACGGCTTCTTCCTGGTCTCTGGGTACAACATCAGCGCATGGGTGGGCTTTGGCTGCTACTTCTCCGATAATCTGATATTTGGTTGGAGAGGACCCATCGCCTTCACATGCATACTCGTCCTTTTGCTTGCGATAGGATGTATCTGGGTCCCTGAGTCACCTCGTTACTTGCTTATGAGAGACCGAGCAGATGAGGCGTGGCGGAATGTCAAGCGTCTGCATCACGATCCAGCGGACCCAACCGATAGCGCAGCTCACGAAGAGTTCGCCCAGATGAGAGCGCAGATCTCCTTTGAGCGTACGCAGCCTTCAGGCTACATGGGCATCTTCAAAACTAAGAGCTACCGGAAGCGAGCTTTCTTGTCATGCTTCGTGCAGCTGGCGGCCAACAACACAGGCGGGCTCGTGATCAACTACTATAGTGTGATCATCTACGGCGATCTAGGTCTTTCTGGAAGCATGCCGTTGCTCATGTACGCAGTTTATACCTTGATAGGCGCCCTCGGAAACCTTTGTGGACTCCTAACCATCGACAAGACCGGCCGCCGTTTCGTAAGCCATAACCTTCACCCTTCTATGTCATCTACCTTCTCGCTGACAACACGTCTAGGCTCTCCTAACAGGGTTCACCGGCTGCCTAATAGCCCTCGTCCTCGAGATCGCTATGCTCGGCAAGTACGTGACAGTAGCGGTACCCAATGTTGCCGGCGAGAAAGTGGCAGTCTTTGCCGTCATGTTTGTACGATTAGCCTGTCGTGATTCTTCTGAGAGAACCGTGCTAACCAATTGGCAGTTCGTCTTCTTCTACGGCTTCTTCATCGACGCCGCAAGCTTCATCTACAGCTCCGAGATCTACCCAACAAACATAAGAGCGAGGGGGATGGCGCTGGCGACGTTCACTTATTTTGCTGCTTGTATTGTACGTTGCACCACCTCCCAATCGGCCTTCGCTGTTTGAGGACATATTGATGCTAATAATGTGGATCCCAGACATACGTAACCCCAGGCGCAACAGCCATAGCTAACATCGGATGGCGCTACTTCCTCGTCTTCGTGTGCTTGACTATCGTCAGTATCGTCGTCGTGTACTTTGGTAAGTGCTCCTCGACCTCGCCCGGCGCGTGTGCGATGCTGATGGTAGACAGTGTATCCCGAAACCAAGCAAAAGAGCCTCGAAGAGCTCGCGGCCTACTTCGGCGAGACGGTTGTGGACGACGATGTTGAGATGAAGGAGGGGCGGGAGAAAGGCGCTATAGAACATGCTGAAGATGTTAGCTAGTGCGGACAGACATAGCAGGCCAGCTAGGCAACCTTTATTACCAGCTACCTCTGCCGAGAAATGGACTGACCTTATGACTTCTCAGTCTGCGCGACTGTATCGTAATACTCCAGGAAGGACTCCGGCACCACACAACCGCCAGTTTACGCGGAGAGCAAATAGCGGAGAGCACATTGAAATCATCACTTGGTTCGTATGTACTATTGTTACAGACGGCATGCCTATGTGCACGCCTCACAGCTTTTCATGCTCCCCATCGCGATCTCCACGACAAGCCATAGTCCCACAAGCAGCAATCCCGCTGTTGATGCCGCCGCGACGTAACGGAGAATGTTGGCAAAGCTACCCTATAGCTTGGCTTCCTCTGTAGGCTTCTCGCCGATGATGTCCACGAATGCCGTATGTACGTGTTCTGTGAGGTCCGCGGCCTGGAGAGACCTGCCCTTCTCTTTAAACGCGAGTCTTGAGCACTCTCTCGTGATCGCAGAACCGCCGTACGCACAATAGGCCAGCAGCTCGTCCTATGGAATGTTAGCATCCATTGGGAGATGATTGCATGGGAGACGTACTGGGCTCATGTCGTTCTCGTGGTCCCATATCCGCTCCAGGTATGCTGATCGGTACGCTAGTAGCGTCGCGAGAGAGCCTAGATTGTGAGAAACAGTCAGACAATGCCCCAAGTTGCCAGACTCGCTCAAGTTTTGCTAGCCGTCGTAGCTCTCGGTCTGGAAACGTACCTGTGAGTGTGTCACCCTGCCCTCCCGACCGCTTTAGTCCGCCCTCGCCGCTGGAGATGAGCGTCTGCTTGCCGTTCGAGATGTAATCCACACTTCCCTTCTGAATGATCGTCACACCCCCAAAAGCATTCGCCAGCTTCTCACAGACCTTCTTCGGGTCCTCGGCCGAAACATCGATGTTCATAGCCTTAGCCAGCCTCCCAAACTCCACCACGTTCGGCGTGAGGATGCAGTGCTTGTAGTCCTTCACCAATTCAGGCCTCGTTTGCGCTAGGTAAAGCCCATCCGCATCCAACACAAAGCTGATACCCTTCTTTCTTGCTTCTGTGATCACGCGGGCGCACGTCTCTTGCATAGCCGGGTCCCTGCCGAGGCCTGGGCCGATAACGATGACGTGAAGGCGGTCGAGCATGGCGATCACGTCGTTGGAGATGGAGTCGATGGTTTCGTTCTGGGCGAGGTTCTTTTGCTGGCGCATGTAGGGGTGCACCATGAGGTTCGGGGAGTAGGTTTTGATTACCATGCCGGCGCCGGGTTCGCAGATGACGTGTGACTACATTAACATGCTGTGGTTAGTCTCTGAGCAGAGAGGGTGGTTTGAGGGTCACAGCGTACCATGTCGGCACCTAGCTTAGCAGAAGCCATTGCTGAGAAGTAGGGTGCTCCTGTGTAGTCTTCGCTGCCGCCGATTACTGCTACCCGCCCGAGTTGGCCTGTAAACGGTTAGCATTGGATTCCGTAGAGCCTGCGGTTATCTCCAAGCAATTCTCCATCTCAGAATGTGGATATGAAGAGCAATGGGTCTGCATGAACGATAATGCGTCTTGAGGCCGTATGGGGATCTGGTCGACTCCATGAATGGCGCAAGCGTTCGATCTCCACTCAAGAAGCTGGACGATGAGGCCCCAGAGCGCGACAGAGCCCATTGTTGTCGCCTCCGTCGACGGGGGATGGTGTACTGCTCGCAGATCGATCTCGTGCCTACCTTTGTGGAACTTCTCCAGCATGGGCGGTACCATCTTGTACACCTTGCCGAGGATCTCTTTTCTCGTCATGTTTGCGGCCATCTTGAAGGCCTGAAGGGCGTTTCGTAGTGTTAAAGTTGCTTTGCAGTTGGTGAGATGCAATGGCTCTCGAGATCTATACCTCCTAACATGGGGTGATGGATTGGAGCTCCAGACACGGCACGCGTCAATCCTCCAATGCGCGATGACCGACCGATGACGATGGCGGGGCAGATCGTCGGGCAATGCGTCCAGATGCAAGTGCGGGACACCGAGACACTTTTTTGACACTTTGTTTTGTTTGGGTACGACAACACAGCTCATCTTGCATACAGACTTCGACCAGACCTTGTGATTGAAACCCCAGTGTACCAAACCAAACTTCACATACTACCGCAACAATGAGCCAAGACGCCCTCAACCCCACCGGTGCCGCCCAGCCCAACCTCGACCAAGTATACGAAACCAAAGGCAACCCAGCAACGAAAGAGCCAGCAGAGCAAGGCCAAGCTCAGAAGAATGCTCAAGATGCTTCAGCACCGACGTAAGTCACTCAACCCTTCACCTTCATTCAAGCCTCCACTCACACTTCCTCCAGAGACCAACGGATACCCCAACAACAATCCCAATCCATAGACGAAGCCACACCCTCTAGCATGGCCTACGGCATCCGCGGTGCACCTCCTGGTGAAGAAGCACGCGGTGGGACACACGAAGGCCAAGGGCGCAACAAAGAGCTTGACGCCGACCAGATGGCTGCTCCCGGTGAGGGTAAGATCGCGGATGCTGTGAAGGGCACACAGTCAGGTTCTGCAGGAAGTGAGCAAGGTATGGAGACCGATTTGGACCGGAAGAAGGCTGAGCAAGCGGATGCACGGGAGAAAGTGCAAAGCGAAAAGGCAGAGAACTTCGATGTGGGTGGTGTGCTTGGGCAGAGAGGAGGGCCGGCGAATCCGGTGGATAAGAAGAATTACCCGAATACTGATGGTGGGCAGTCGGCATAGGCGAGGGACTGGAGAGCAAAGCCATTTAGCCGGTAGGTCAGTCCATGCTTAGGTCCGGACAGGCGGATCTGGAAGGCCTGGAGCATCAGTGATATCACAGCGTAGCCCTTCGTTGCAGAAGCATGGCAAATTAGCCTTCCTTCTTCCCTCTATGCTGCCCAATGAAGCTCAATACTGTCTTATTGAACGCCTCCGGAAATTCCAAAGAGCAACCATGCCCACCCTTCGTAGTCAGAAACTGACTTCCCTCTATCCTCTGCCCCAGCTCCATGCTCAGCTGTACAGGAATAAGTATATCGACCTTTCCAGCCAGCACCATAATCTGCTTCGGCTCCAACCCTCCTAGCGTTTCCTCCGCTGCTCGCAAACTCTCCAGCTGAGCGGTAGTGTCGAATTGCTGTATCACGTTGAGTTGAGAAAGGTAGGCGTCGAGACTCATGTCTAGGTTCTGCATCGCTTCCTCAATCTCCTTCAACTCATCTGTCCTTGTCCTGAAGAACGGGACAGTAAAAGCCCAGAGCGTGACATCCCTCATGACATCTTGGACGGACATCCGCTTCGCCATGTCTGCCCACAAGTCGAACATCCGCGAGCAGAACGTTGTCGGTTGGGCGTAGGTACAGCAGAGACTTAAACTTAACATTCTTAGTCCCTTAGCCTGCGACGAGCCATTGAGATACTTCAAGGCATAACTCTGCGCTACCATGCCACCCATCGACACACCAAGCAGATGGAAGTCCGTTACCTCCAACGCCACCAAAAGGGCATGTAAGTCGTCCGCCAGTAGTTCGGACGTATAGGGTCCAGGTGGACGAGAAGTCTTCCCTATACCGCGGTTATCATAGCGTAGGACACGGTAGCCTGCTTCCAGGAAAGAAGGAACTTGGGCGTCCCATGTTGTGAGGTCGTCTGCTAGGCCGTTGATGAGGACTATTAGATCAATGGATGAGTCGCCTTCGAGGGAGTAGTTTATGGTGATGTTGTTTGCTTCGATTGTCGGCATTATCAGTGCTTCACTCGTGGCTGGTATGTTGATCTGTTCCTCTGCTGACTCGAGAAGAGTTGGTTGGTACCTATGTCAGTGATATTGATGGTTAATTGCGAGTGGAAGAAGTTGGAGCTTCCTCATTCGGTTAGACTAAGGTGGTCTGTGTGCGACTTGAGCCCCACAAGGCCGACTGTGGGACCTACTCACAATGTAGCGCGCCGAGCAGCATGGTACGTGAATTCCGCTAGTGATATACTCTGAAGAAGTCGAACAAGGAGACTGTACGTGTATATGTTGGGGTATGATCATCTAACAAGGAAAACCACTATCCATCGCCGCCAATAAGGCTGCCACAGCAGCGCTCGCCAAACGATCAGTATAAACGAGACATGCCGCATCCCGTGCTTCCTAATCAGAACATCTCCTCCTCCAGTTCCGCGTCGTCCTCTTCCACAAAGCTATAACTAGGTTGACTTTAACGTGGTGGACTTTTGATCTTTTTGGCGATACCACCACTCCCGGATCGGGACAGCGTCTTCTGAACCGCAGTAGAAGATGTTGAAGACATGCTCGTGCTCAAGCTCTTGATTGAGTCGTGATCGTTTGACGCCAGTGAAGTCACCGAGTCTCTGATCTTCGTACCCAGACGCTGCAAGGACGAGTAGGGGCCGGTGTCCGAGCTTCGTCGTCTAGCAGCTTTTGACGATTTCTGGTCACCCTTCTAGAGTTTCCCGGAATCGTCGTCGTCCTCGAAGAAGGACAGGATGGCGCGGACACCGCTTGGGCCTAGACCGTGAGGTGGGTAGCCGACTGCAATACACGTTAGCAAGGGAACATAGTGCAACGATGAGTTGATGGGGTAATGCTTACTGAAGATAGGATCCTCCTGTGCACCCAACTTCTCTCGGAACTCAGACTTGTTCGTCAACTTCAGCTCGGTAGCAATTGCATGGTAAGCCCTGCTGAGCACCTTCACCCTCGTGCCCTTCAAGTTGTGTCCAACCTGGAAGCGGTTCATTGCACCGCCACCGAAAGTGACGCTGGTGGCTCCAGTAGCAGCAGCAGCCTTGAGAGCGTGCATGACGAGGTACTCGATGGCACCAGACGGCGCACCCGGGAAATCAAGCGAGAACTTGATCTGCCAGCCGTGATCGGGTGACAGCTGGGCCAAGATGACGAGACCGGCGATGGTGCCATCTGGGGTAGTCGAGTAGTGATACTGCCTGTGCTCCTCATCTTGCCAAGGGTGCACATCCGTGAGATGTACCTGCTTGCCCTTTCTCCCCTTGAGCCAGTCCTGTACACGCTGGTCGACCTTGTCCTTGATGTCCTTCGGCACGCGCTCCCCAAGCTCAACATCGTGGACCTTCACACCCTCCTTCTCAGCATGCCTGCACTTCCTCTGGATCTCAGAGTCGTGGACAGCAGGGTTGTTACCCGGGTCTAGACGCTGCTCTGCAGCAACGGAGAAGGTTCGCCAGTCAAACTTATCTGCGAGTACTTCCTCACCGGTCTTACCAATGAGCAGCCAGAGAGGCTTGAGGTGCTGGTCCTTCTTAATGAAGCGCAGATACCCAGCCATCGTCTTGGCATACTGTGTGGTGTGGCAGAGTGGATCACCAATAGTGATCGCAAAGCCCTGATGAGGTACGAACCCAACAGCCGCACCAGTATGCGGATCCCGCCAGATCTCGAACCTCGGCTCCAACCAGGAGGTATTGGAAGCGTCACCGTAGTTGGCAATGAGAGCCGGAAGCGGCTGGTAATCCATCTTCGCGGCAACACGGTCCTTTCCAGACCATGGCGGGTGTAGCGTGCTTGCTTCGGGATGCCTGAGCTGCTTGACCGGCGCTTTGTATGGCAACGACCGCGGATCTCTCTGGAAGAGCGTGGCGTTCCTGATGTCTCCCAGCTGCAACAGCAACATGAGAATGCGTTCCATACCGATACCACCACCACCGTGCGGCGGCGCACCCCATTCGAAACCGGTCATGTACTCTTCCATGGTTTTTGGGTCCATCTTCTTCTCCTCCATCTTCTGGATCAGCATCGGCGCATCGTGGATACGCTGTCCGCCAGACAGGATCTCCTGCCCTCGCAGGAAGATATCGAAGGCGTTGGTGACTGAAGGGTCGTTCGGGTCGGGCATGGTGTAGAACGGACGAGCGGAGGCAGGGAACTTGTCAAGCACGTAGTAGTCTGTCTTCAGCCTCTCCTTGATCACCTTTCCAAGCGCGATCTCATCTCTTGTACCAAGATCCTCGTTCAAAGGCAGTTCGTTGCCGTTCTCATCGCGATATCCAGAGTCATTCAGCATCTTGATCGCCTCGGCGAAGGGGATGATCGGAGTCTGCTCCAGCCACACCAAATCCTCGTGCGGGAACTGGCGCTTCACCACCTCAACCTCATCTCTGTGGCTCTTGTAGACGTGTGAGAAGATCGCTTTGAAAGTGCTGTCCAGCGTGCGCAGGACTTCGTGGTAGTGCTCATCAATTGCCATCTCCAAATCCAGACCCGTAAACTCTGTCAAATGCCTGTGCGTGTTGCTGTTCTCGGCACGGAAGACAGGGCCAACTTCGAACACTCTGCGCATGTCGGATGCGATAGCCATCTGCTTGCCCAGTTGTGGCGACTGCGCGAGAAAAGCCGGACGACCAAAGTAGTCCACCTTGAACACACTGGCACCAGACTCAGAGGCAGCGCCCCAAAGCTTCGGGGTGTGGATCTCGATGAAACCGAGCTCCGATAGATGTGAGCGGAAAGCGAAGCAGACTGCGGACTGGATGCGGAAGATGGCTTGTGAAGCAGTAGTCCGGAGGTCCACAATGCGGTTGTTCTGACGAGCTCTGTCGGAGACACGGTGCCTAGTATCACCTTCCTGCTCGGTCTCGGCTTTCGTGACTTCAGCCTCGTGCACCGTGAAGGGCAGTGGCTCGCTCGGCGCTGCCTCGACGTGCATCTCGTGGATGTGGATCTCAACATTGTGGATTGAGACACTCTTGACCTCACCTTGCTTCGCCTTGGGCTCCTGAACCACACCTCTGATGCGCACCACGGTCTCAACGTGGAGATGCTCGGCCCAGTACAGGAAGTGCTGCGAGACTGCGCCGTGCTCGTGCAGTATACCCTGGACGGTCGCCGTCTGCTGCCTGAGCTCGATGAACATCAGGTGAGCACTCAGCTTCCGCAGATTGTGCAAGCGAGCGCGGAACATCACTACTTGGCCAACCTGCTCCGGCTTAAGATCGCGGATGTCGATCCACGTATCGTTGCTGGTCTGACCGGCGTAGGCGTTGATAGGCAGTGTGCCGTACTTGGCTTTCTGGTCAGGCGTTTCCTCCTCCATGGCCTTCCTCTCCATCTCTTCTTTCCGCTTCTGATCTGCTTGCCGGCGCTCCTCGGCCTCCTTCTTGTGTTTCTCCCGCGCCTCCTGCTGCTGATGCTTTCGCTGCTGGTTACGGCTGGCAGTCTCGCCATCTCTATTCATCGGTAGGTCTTCGGTGGAAGAGTAGGAGTCGTCGGAGTTGTTACGCCCTGCCTTACGCCTGAGGAATCCCATGGGACCACCAATCGACCCGTGGTGCCCAAGGTCTTTTGAGCCTCTCGGCGTGCTGGTACCAGACTGGTCCATGCTCTTGCGGCCATGGCCCAGACTGAGGCTGCCATTCGAGCGGGAGAAACCCGTGCTATGGCGGCTTGGGTGCGGACTGCCCTCTGTATCGCTCGCTGTTGGTGTGTTCTCACCACTGTGGCTCTTATCGCCTCGGTGCGTCAGGCCCGTCAGTGCCTTCTTGAGAGAAGACATGGCTGCCGCTGATTGTTCTTGTTCCTGGTCGCTGTGGCCTCGCTCGTAGGTAAGTCTGTCAGTGAACCTTCGCACGAGCTGTCGTAAAACACAGCAGCGGGCGGATGGCCTGGCGAGCGCGCTAGGTGTTGAGGCCCGAAAGCTCAAAGCAAATAAGCTTGCTGAGTAAAGCTTGGAGGTGTGTCTAGTCACCGCGTGCAGGCGTTCCAACTCTCGCAGTCGAATGGCGTAGCTGCTGAGGTGATGAGGGGTCAGTCTGTCAAGGGTCGTCGGTAGCGTTGTTACCACTCGTCGCGAGGGTAAGAACAGGTATATGAACAAAGCATGCAAAGTGACCTCAGGGACGAGAAAACACGAACAGTGACGGAAGTCACCGAGGTACTAATCCGGATGGCCGCGGACAGGCAAGACTCACCAAAAGGAGTTCAGAAAAGAACGAAGCGCCTGCGTTGGCGGGCGATCGCAATTGAAGCTTTATGCGCCGCCAAGCCCAAGCTTGATAGAGGGGCAGTTCTTGACGGGAGATATTGCTCGACGACGAAGAACAGGGAAACTTAGAAGCGTTTGATGCAGCTAATTCAACGTCAGTCTCACGGTCTTCCTCCCCCGCTCACGGTGTGTATGATTTTCGAGGCACTCGATGATAATCCGCTTGTTATGCTGTTAATAAAACGTTCATCAGCCCATCGTCGATATTCTTGGCATGCTGTTGCATCATTCCGACGTCGCGGAACCAGTTTGCCAATCAGCTCCGCAGCGGAGAAGCGGCTCCCGCTGCACAACACATATCTAGGTGCTGACTACATGTTCTACCTCCTACCGCTACCGGCGACCGCACATACCGGGTACCTAGATGCTTCCATGCGCACCTCCACGAAGTACCAGCGGATCACCGAAGGACCGCTTCTTGGAAACAAGCCGCCTCAGGGCGCCATACTGACCAGCAATGGGGTGTGTGAAAGCCGCCTTAGGGCGCCATACTGACCAGCAATGGGGTGTGTGAAAGCCGCCTTAGGGCGCCATACTGACCAGCAATGGGATGTGTGAAAGCCGCCTTAGGGCGCCATACTGACCAGCAATGGGATGTGTGTACTAGGAGACGCCTCGCGGCGCCATGCTAACCGGTTGTAGGCGGTGTAGCAACCCACCTCCCGACCCCATGCTCAACACCGGCATCGAGCTGTGGGCGGTGTAGCAAACCACCTCTCCACCCTATGCTCGACGCGACTTTCTTGTTCGTGAGTTCAGGCACATCCGAGTCCGGCGGCGATCGTATCGAAGCAAGCGAGCTGGAAACGACTGCGTGGAAACAAGGCAGCCTGCTCTTACATCGTTTCAGGGAGGCTATATCCTGCTTATAACGGCGATTACTAACATCCAACGTCACCCCCTCTGCTTGCGGCAGCCAATTCGAGGGCCAACATCAAGACGCGACCGCAGCACTCGCTGTCGGCGCTACCACTTCCGTCGCACTGGCTGCTCCAGCACCAAACAATGGCGGGACATTGCCAGATCGCAGTTCCTCCGCCACTTGAGAGCTCACTCCATTCCACCTCTGCATGGCGTCTGCCTCCGCGTCGAACGCATATAGCGGCCTGTTGCGGATCTTCACGCTGTCTGGATCGGCTTCTTGCCCATCGTTTGCTAGCTTCAGAGCGCTGTGCCATCGGTCCCGGACGTCTTCACCGTTCGTCTGAGACAATCGCGTGCGTGCGAAGCGCAGCTTCTCATACGTACGTGTCTGCGACTGTCAGCTACTTCACTCTTCAAGATTACAGACTTGAACTTACCGCCAGCGGGATATTGCCCTTCCCAGCGAGCTTCAAGCATATCGCCAACACGGCCGCACTCTCCGTAGCCTGGCTCGCGCCTTGAGCTGAGGTCGGCAGGTGCGGATGACAGCTATCACCCAACAACACGATCTTATGGCTCCGGCTTACCCACGTAGGCAACGGATCACGGTAACATATCTTCCAGTCCAGACAATTTGGCGTCTTCTTCATAGCGGCCACCATCCGCTCGTCCAGACCTTCTATGCACTTCCAGACTTCATTCAAGTCGCCTTCCTGGAACCACGACTCCGTGATCTCCATATCCTTCTCATGGCTCAGCTTGCGGGTCAGTATCCAGTTAAACTCCTCTCCGTTGCGCAGGGTGTTCTGGACCACATGCGTATCGTCTCCAATCCAGATGTTGACGCAATCCTTAGTGGCAAAGTCACTGCACTTTGGGTCGGCTACCACATCCACACCTTTGAAGTACGCCCGAAAACATGAGTACCCGCTGGATCTCGGATGATCTTTGAATCCTAAAACCAGCTCCCTGGCTTTGCTTTTGATACCATCGGCGCCCACAATCACATCTGCTTCGATCTCGCGACCGTCAGCCAGCACTGCAAACGGCTTGTCCTCATCGAACGCTACGATCTCATGGCCCATATGGATTGGAATCCCAGCGTCCCTCACAGCCTGCAGGAAGACCTCATGGTAATCTCCACGATGACCTATGTACCCTGCCATATCCATCAGCGGTTGCTGAGCCAAGATCTTGCCGTCATGCCATCTTCGGATTTGCATATCAGGCGATTGGTTTCCGATTGAGCAAAGACTGTCGTAAAGTTGTTGGCCACCCCATCTGCGCAGGAGTTTGAGGGCATTCTCGCCGAGCCCGAGACTGTCGCCTAGACGTTTGAACTGTCTGAGCTTCTCATAGACCGTGACTTCGAAACCTTGCGCGTGCAGTGCTAGAGCACAGGCGCAGCCGCCCAGGCCCGCGCCTATCACGATGACTGCGGACGGTAAGTGAGAGTTCGCTACCAGGTAAGTCTCACTCGCGTACCTGACATTGGCTCTTCTTTCACGTTCGAGTCCATATTGCTACGCTCTTTCCGGGTTCCAGACCGCGAACTATCACTTAGCTTGGGAGAGGGACTGCACGCTTCCGTTACTGGTCAACGCGACAGTCGAGTTCCAGGAATGCACTGCTACCTTCGAACACGATCAAAGAGCTGTTCACAACACATTCGGGTCAACTGTGCCCCCAAAGCGGCGGCATTCCGCAACATCCCAACTGCCGATCGCTCAATGCCCAGTCGGATATCATCGTCCTGCTGCAGCTGCAATACCTCTCGGCCACCCCACGCCACGCTCACGCTCCAACTGGTGGGGTTGCGGGGTGTGGGTGGGTTTTGGCCGACATATACCGCCGCCGCATGGCAACTCAAGCGATCGGTATACAACGCAGGTAAATCTGCCGAAGACAGTACACCTTGAAATACCTGAAGAACTTCCACGCAGATACATCAAGTGGGAAGAGGCAATTGGACGATCTGCAACCATCCACTATCACTTACCAACAAGGACAACATGAGCGGCTCACCAGACCAAGACTTGCTCCCAACACCCCTCCTGACGGAGCGACACAGCGGCGTTCCCTCGCGCCTAACAAAAGAAGCAGCAGACGCGCGACAACGCCTCTACGGCAACCGCACCCTGCCCAAAAGTCAACCACGTCTTCGACCCGTCCGTCTGCCTCCAGATATCACTCAGGAGACCTTCGCAAAAGCAATTAAGGACCTCCAAACCTCTATCGGCGCTGAGAATGTCGTAGTCAACGACCAGCCATTAGAAGATGGCTGGTACCTGGAGCACCCGAATACCCACGACGCTTTCCACGTGGTCGAGCAAGAGGAACTGGTCTGCTCTGCTGTCGTGTACCCTGGCTCCACGGAGGAGGTACAGACCGTTGTTCGATGGGCGAACAAGTCCCTACTTCCTATCTACGCGATATCTATAGGTCGCAATGTCGGCTACGGTGGCGCTGCTCCTAGAGTCCCAGGCGCTGTAGTGCTGGACTTAGGGAAACGGATGAGCAAGGTACTTAATCTGGACGGCGACAACGCCAGCTGTGTCGTTGAGCCTGGGGTAACCTACTTCGCTTTGTACGAGGAGATTCAGAAGCGAGGCTTGCCGCTGTGGATCGATTGTCCAGACCTGGGAGGCGGCAGTGTGCTGGGTAACGCCATCGATCGCGGCGTAGGGTATACGCCTGCTGGTGATCACTTCGCGAATCATTGCGGTATGGAGATCGTTCTTCCCAACGGCGAGCTCTTGCGGACGGGTATGGGTGCTCTTCCTGGTAAAGATGGGGAGGACAACCCGACTTGGCAGAGCTTCCAGAACGCTTTCGGTCCCAAGATCGATGGGATCTTTTCGCAGAGTAACTTCGGGATTGTGACGAAGATGGGGTTTTGGCTGTTACATGATATGCCGCATCAGTCCTACTGCTATACCTTCCCCAACGACGAGGATTTCGAGGCAATTGTTGAGGCTATCCGGCCTTTGGCTCAGAAGGGAATATTGGGCAATATACCGCAGCTGAGGTATATCATCCAGGAACTCAACGTTACCGGTCGGCGGAAAAGCACATTCACATCGAGTGATAAGCCCATGACGAGGAAGGAAGTCCGTAAAGCGGCTGCTCAACTACCCCTGGGTGATTGCTCCTGGATCTTCTACGGGACACAGTATGGTGATCCTTCCTCCGTAGCCCGCCAGCTCGAAATCATCCACACGTCGTTCTCCGCCATCAAAGGAGCGAAACGCTTCCTACCATCCGACGTTCCGGAAGATCATTACTTGCATTCGAGGGTACAAGTCTGCAGCGGTGTTCCCATCCTCCGAGAACTGGACTGGTTGAACTGGCTTCCCAACGCTGCTCACTTGTTCTTCTCACCGATTCTGCCGACGAAGGGCAAGGATGCGAGGAAAGTTCACGACATCATCGTTAGGTTACATGATAAATACAGTTTCGATATCTTCCCTACAATGTGTGTGGCAGGGAGGGAAATGCATTATATCGCCAACATCATCTTTGACCGCGCTGACGCCGCCCAGAAACACCGTGCCGTTGCTCTTCTCAGAGAGCTTATAGATGAGTGTGCGAAGGAAGGGTATGGAGAGTATAGGACGCATATCCTCTTCCAAGACCAAGTTGCTAGGACTTATAGTTGGAATGGGCAGGCGTTGATGAAGATTAATGAGAGTATCAAAGATGCTCTGGATCCCAATGGCATCTTGGCCCCCGGGAGAAGTGGCATCTGGCCTAAGAGATACAGAGGCAAAGGTTGGGAGCTGGGAGTTGGTGATGTTGACATGAAGGCTATAGCGCCGAAGCTCTGAGGATCGCAGGCATGCTTCTCATGAAAAGGGGAGACATGGTGGACTGGCTGTGGACGGACTCTTTATGCCAAAGAGAGCGGTGGTCGTGGACAAGATGAGGCACCATGCGTGTGCATGCTCGAGGGGTTGATGGGGAGAGGTAGGCTTGCAGCCTGCTCCACAGAGTGATGGCTAAGGCATATTTGAAGCGGCTTCATCGATTGGACACTTCTCGAGCTCGAGCATCGTGTGAGCGAGACCCTGTATTTACATCCTCGCCCTCGAGTGCCTCGGTTTCTCAGCCTTGTGAGGACGGCCACAACGGAGTTAGCACGTGCCATCTCCGTTCCTCGCATTCTCAGGCCTTCCACTCTCTCGATGCATTGTAAGCCGCACTAATGCACAATGATCCGTAGAACACTGTGACTCACTCGTCGTCCCGCTCGGCTGAAGCCATCTCGCATTCGTAGGGCAAGAAGAAGGAAGCAATTGAGAGAGATCGACGGTATAGTTTCCTAGCTCGGCGTCATTTTTGGACCCCTCCCCTCGTGTAACGGCACGGACTGCGATACCACGAGATCTTTCTTCATACGCGACATTCTTCGCTGCCTTGAGCGCATTCGACGACTACCTGAGATCGATTGTCGCTGAACAGCGCAATACATCGACATACAAAAACACACGTATAGAAGCGCATTCATTGCCGAGATCTGACCGCTTCTCTATCCTTCACCATCTTCCATGCGCAATCGAGTTGCGCACGTGTAGACCATACATACTCGAGTAGAATTGAAAGAGACATACCAATCGATTGAGACGACAATCGGGTACAACTGCGCGAAAGAGCGCGACCACAAATACACAAGCCAGCCCTCGAGCTGCGCAACCCACACACGGCGAAACAACCAATACAAACACCTCCAAAACGCGACGATGCCAGCCGCAAATGGCAATGGCCACCACATCACCAACCAGACCCCTCCCTCTTCAACCTCCTCCAACGGCGCTTCACCCAACAACACCGACTTCCGCGTCGTGCGCAAGCGAAACCGAATCCCTTTATCATGCGCGCCGTGTAGACACCGCAAACTAAAGTGCAATCGCGGACACCCGTGCGATAACTGCACTAAGCGCGGCGACACGAGCGCATGCAACTATGCCATGCCTGGCGCACGCAAGAAGGGTGGAGCAGCGGGGGGAGCGGGGTTGGGCCCGGATGACATGCAGAATCGGATTGATCGATTGGAGGGCTTGGTGTTGAGTTTGATGACGAGCGGAGGCGGTGGTGCGACAGCGGGCCAGGCGCAGGCGGTGGTGGCGGGGAGCAGGAGTGATACCAGCCATGCAGGGAGTACGGGGGGTGAGTTGAGGGTGGATGGGGATGGAGGTGGGGATATGATGAGAGAACAGCAGCCGCAGCCGAATGGAGTGCACAATCTGGGTCTAGGTGCTGGAACGGGCGAGGAAGATAGTGAGGTCGAGCAGATGTCTAAGGGTCTGGGCATCATGAAAGTCGACGGCGGTGGACGCGCAGTCTATGCCAGCGATGCGCATTGGTACGCTATCTTGGGAGAGATCAGCGAAGTGAAGCAGTACTTCGCCAATCATCGCGAGGACTACAGACAGCACATGGAGAAAGTGCAGGCTGCTAAGGCAGACGAATCGCCTGGGACAGCTTTTCTCCTCCAAGGCCCACCCGCGAAGGACAAAGCAGAAATTCTGGCGAACTTCCCGTCAAAAGCAGACGCAGACCGCCTGATTGCGAGGTACTTCAACGCTTACGACCCTTCCGTCCACATTATCCACGGCCCGTCCTTCCAGAAACAATACGACAGGCACTGGCAGTCTCCGCTTGAAACTCCTGCGGTCTGGTTAGGACTTTGCTACGCCATGATGACTTTGGCGCTACAGTCTTACCATCGCGCGGGCGATGAGCCTCCGGAGTATCGTGGGCGAGCGATGGAGCTGAGCCATACTTTCCGCCGCCTGACTGCGCAATGCCTATTACTAGCTGACATCACCCAGCCTCTCGCTCAGATCCTGGAGACACTGATCCTGCACGTTCAAGCCGAGTACGGCCGCTCCCGCGACGCCGAGCCTGGAGTCCTGCTCCTCGTCTCTCTGTGCGTACGCCTGGCGATGCGAATGGGCTACCATCGGGACCCAGCGCCGCATCGCCAGATCTCTCCTTTCCAAGGCGAGATCCGAAGGAGAGTCTGGAGTTTTGTCCGAGGCTGCGACGTCCATATATCTTTCCAATTCGGTCTTCCGTCAATGATTAGGAGTGACCACTGCGATACCGAGACCCCGAGGAATCTGTACGATGACGAGTTACATGAAGATCTGTCGTCCTTACCGCCTAGCAGGCCGGGATTCGAGGCGACGCCTATGAGTTATATGATTGCTAAGGGGAAGATGACGCTATTGTTTGGCAGAGTGGTGGAGAGGGCGCAGAGTATAACGAATCCGCCGGGTTATGAGGAGGTGATGAAATTTGATCATGAGTTGCGGGAGGCGAGGAGTACGCACCCGCCGCTTTTGCAGATGAGGAGTTTTGGAGAGTCCGCACGGGACCCGGCGAACCTGATCATGCAGAGATTAGGGTTGGAGATGGTCTACCTACGCAGCTTGTTCGTGCTGCATAGACGATTCATCGCAAGAGGGAGGGAGAATCCTCGCTACGCTTACTCGCGCGCTGCGTGCATAGATGCTTCTATGCAGTTGTTGGAACACCAAGCGACTCTCCACCACGAGAGCCAACCCGGAGGCCGCTTACGAAGTGTAAAGTGGTATATTAGTAGTCTTACCACTCACGACTTCCTGCTAGCGGCTATGCTGGTCTGCCTCGACCTTTACCACATCGCCGAATCCGAGCGCAAGAACGGCGGCAGGCGACGAACGACAGGCTCTAGTCCGACAAGTCCTGTCTTGGGCCAGGGACCAGGGATGGTGGATGCGATGGCTGAGGACAGGAGGCAGGAGATGCTTAATGCGGTTGAGCATTGCATTACGATTTGGGAGAGCTTGAAGAATGATAGTATGGAGGCTTACAAGGCTTCGCTGACGTTGAGAGTGATGGTTGAGAAGTTGAAGGCGCATCAGAGACTGATGTCTACACTTCCTCCTCAGCCGTCAAGACACTCTTCGCTCCAGCAACGCGTGCCTTCCGGTCACATGGGCGCAGGTGGTCTACCAGCAACGCAGGCACAGAACGATACGCACCACCGCGAGCAGGTGTTGCAGCACCAGCAGAGAGAGAACTACCTTCGCACCCCCAATTTCGGCGCTTTTCCTAACGGCCACGTCGGCGGCGAGTTCGGCGGCGAGGACGACCTGCCGCCTGAGCAATCCGCAGCCATGACACTCGGTATGCTCTCCTCGGGCGGTCTCTCTCCGGGTCCCTTCGGGCATCACCAGGGTGGTGGTGGTGGAGCGGCGGGGAGCATCACGAGCCTGCTCAACGAGCCTTTGCCTGAAGGGAGGACGGGGTTGACGCCGAATTACTCTGGTCCTGAGACGAGTGGTGGTGGGATGAATGGCGCGGCTAGTCCTTTTAGTCAGATGTTGGCTTCTGCTGCTGTTGGTTCGGGAGCGATGGGAGGAGGTTTCATGGGCATGGAGGGATTGGGCGGCGGAGGGGATATTGATTGGGTGAGTCGTTCCATCGCCTCTTGCAGCTTGTTAGACAAGCTCGTGTTGTGTGGGCGTTTGCTGACTGAAGTGTCTATAGGGCGCTTGGGACCAGTACATCCAAGGCACGGGCATGAGCGCAATTGATCCGAACTTGAATGCGCCTATGTGGCCTATGAATTTGGATATGAACTCCACCGAGCAGCAACAACAGAGTCAGCAGCAACAACAGCAACAGCAGGGAGGTGCACAACAGCAGCAACCGGCGACCACCAGTCCAAGTGCTGGGGTGTTTATGGGCGCTACTACGCCTAATATCATCGGATAACGGCATCGCAATTATTACTGGGAAGCGCAGGCATCGAAAGGAACGATTTGGTGGTACATTGGTCAAAGTATGGCGCTCCTGGCGAAACAGTGAAATGTGTATGAGTACATGGGATGATATGAATGGCGAGGATACCCTCAGCTCACGAAATCGCGATGCGTATTGGAGTGGTATGATGTACTTACGCAAGGTACGAGAAAGCACATGTAGCAGCGCATAGCGAGATGACTTCACTGGCAATCATCTCGCTATGCGCTGCTACATGTGCTTTCTCGTACCTTGCGTATCATATGTCTGGCGATGTAATTTCATCGCATTCGCACGAGGAGACTCTTCAGGCTCGGAATTGCGTGCTGGCCGCTCGCTTCGCCTTTTGACAGGACGGTAGATGTGGCATATTGACAAAAGGCAGCATTATGCCTGGAGTGGCTGTTCGCATCTCGATCTGCGATACAACTGCCCTGAAGCGGCCGTGAGAGCACGGTAGGCGTAGCAAGCACTGGAAAGTGGTTATATCACCTCGTTGCTGACCACGAAACAGCGCAGCTCAGCAGTCGAACCGTTCCTGCTATACACCGATAAACGTACCACCACACGCCATGTCAGGACGACAGCGATATTTGACGCTGGCCAGGCACTCAGCCCTGGCGCAGCACTTGTTGGAGAACGGTATGTCTTCGAACATTTACGAAGGGACATGCACCGTCGGCCGCGATAGCAAGGCGGCGATCTCGACTTACTCACCTCAAGGCCGGACGACGAGCGCTGTAAAATGTGCTTGCTCGAAAGTCCTCGGGTCCTTTCGTAAACGGACGCGAAAAGTCATCAGGTTCGGTTAGGGGATGTTGGGAAACAACCACAAGTTGGCATATTTCCCAACACTGATGGCCGTTGAGATGGACAAGCCGATAATGACAAGAGACGAGATACCCGCCAGTGCTGCAAGCAAGTGCTTGGACTCTTTTACGAGGTTGCCGATCTCTCACATATTGTCAACAGTATGTGCTCGCTTGAGCCTGAGCAGGCCTGCCATCCCGAGTCTTGGTCTTAGATTTGATGCTACACTCCGTCCCCTCTGTACTTGCGCAGCCGATCTGATCTTGTCAATCGATCGTGGCTTGCGGTTGTATGACCAGGCAGAGGATCCGTCGGTCCGTCGGCGATACTTCTGTTCACCTCGTGGCACTCAGGTTAGGAACAGTTGGAGGTGGTTGAGAAGCCTCGACTTCTGTTCGCGTATCCATAGGACCATTGCCCATGCGTCCATCCGTCTGGCCACGATGGCGCCATTATTCACATCTGAGTAGCCAGAGGTTGTTTTGCGCCCCCATCTTCACGGAGATCTATTGGCTGTAAAGCCCCCGCGCGTGCAGCGCAAAACAGCTGCTTCAGCCTTCTCCTCACCCCACAGCTTTGGGCAACAATCAATGCAAAAGAAACATGAAGAGTTCCTCACCACATGATGCCGTGAAGCAAATCAAACATGATTGTCGCGGTTGCGGCGGCTGTCGCACGAGATGTCGTTTTTCGGCTTGCCATGAGACGAGGCTTGCATGTGCTGCCCCGTGTTTTCTTCGTGGTGTTTCTGTGTATTGTAGGGCTTGGCG
>JAKLLW010000561.1:0-29715 GCA_022814695.1 Neocatenulostroma microsporum
CCAAGCAAGGCCGGAGGTAGTAGAGCGCGCTCAATACTTCCGTTGAGCATACATTACGGTGCACATCGTGCTCACCCATCTCAGCAAGCCTGAAGTTCACGCAACAGAGCCCCATGTCGTCGTTGCATTTCATGGATTGGCACCTCCAACAAGATCTAGCCTCGAGAGACCCCTCGTCCGTTTCGGCCCTTCTCCCTTCTCCACCAGTGTACCCCAGACACCTTCACGCTATCCCGTCGATCTGGGATGAAAGCAGGGAGCGCGCATGATGGTCTTTGTAGCCGACGCATGTGCGGCAATCTGAGTATAGAGCGGCACAGTACAAACATACCGCAAATGCCTGTTCGAAGTTGATTAGATCATCGCACCGAAAGTTACTTCTCGACCGCAACGCCACACCCGCTCCCATGTTGCGGAGAAGCTCTTGCTTGCCCTTGGCAATACCAGGCTTCTTCCAACTGCACTCGTTCAGCATCAACGGTAATGAAAGTCAACCGGTGAAGGCTCCGATGGTAACATTTCGGAAGGTTCGTCTATGAGACCTTGTTGCTGCACGGCATAGCGCTGCTGGGTCACTAAGACGCCCTGCAGCAAGCCACACCAATCCGCCAGCGGCGACACTGCGGTGCAATACGCAAGACGCCGAGAGTTCACCCGGCTACTCAGTCAAGCTAGTTTCTTGAGGATGGGAATGGCCTCGAGGCTTCATTCGTCCGGACTGCATGCTGTCAACGCGTTCGCGTCGCTTTGGCGGTCTAGATGTGACCTAAGGAATGTTGGACGAGATCCCGCTGGAATATGTTTAGGCATACAGCTGTGCCTTCTCTGTGGTCTTGCTGAGTGCGTCTTGGGTGGAATAGGGAGCCTTGACGTAAACGCAGCAACTTTCTTCAAGCCTGGTGGACTCAGAAACGGCCAGATATTAGATAGTCATATTGTCTTCAGCGTGAGCAAGACATCGTCTTAGAGTGCACCTGCGCACACCCGATTCGTGGTATAGCACGAAAGCTGCCGAACTCATCAGTGCAGACGACCCTTCTCCTGCTCCCGCTGAAGTGCTCTCCACTTGGCTTCCGGAATGGTCAGACATTGAATCCCGAGGTAATCGCAGATGGCAGTGATGACCAAATATGCCCACCGGAAGTACACCACGATAGCCAGAACAAAGTATGCCCAGAGGTAGAGGTGCTCTGTTTTAGCAGACACAGGCGCCAACCCTAAGAAGGGCAGATTGACCAGCACTGCGCCTCCAACAAGCGGCAAGAGCAGAACTGTCCAGTACGGGTATGGTTGGTGTGTGAGATGCGCCAGGATGGTCTTGGTCGTCATGCGGCCGAAAGCGAACGACAGCGTAAGGCAGAGAAGACACATATGGTTGTCCTGAAGCAAAGCAGAGTACGGAGATCCAAGCCAAGCGACCAGTGAGCCTGCAAATACCAGCATCGGCGTCCACTCGAGGAAGAGTGGAGCTAGCGGTAAGCCTTTCGCTCGACGTGCCTCCGCGACATTCCAGACGCAAGACGGTAGATGTGCGAAGAAGAAGCCGCTGAGCATTATTGGACCCCAGATATCTGTGAAGGCTAATGAGCCAAGATAGTTCTCGAAGCCGAACAAGTCTGACATTGGCCTGTGCCAGATTTGCTGGCCGTAGACGCCTGAGAAGACCATGATCAAGGATGCGATTAGCAACCCTTCGGTTGGTCCGTTGAAGTAGCCTAGGAACAGCGTGTGGGTATGGTACGTCTCCCATGTGGAAAAGAACATTGGTAAAGTCGGTATAAGCGCAGTAAGAGCTCCAATGCGAGAAGTTCCCAGACCCATCGCGGAGACCTCCAGCAGTGAAGCCAGTGTGCAGTTGAGCGAGTCGATGCCGTGATCGAAGAGCTCGCCGAGGCCAGAGGATGTGCCTGTCCGCCGCGCTTGTTTGCCGTCTATGTTGTCCATCGTCGAGTAAGCCCAAACACCGAAGCCATAGCTGTAGCATACCCAAGCGTACTTTGGTCCAGTAAGATCCGGGTCCATAAGCTCAAGCAGGCCTACGTTTCCGAGGATAAAGAAGAAGCCAAGCAGCGTGACCATGTTTGGGGCGAGCCATAGTGGCAGGAACTCCACGCAAGCATTCCACTACATTTGAAGGTCAGTCGGCGGCACGATTTGCAATTGACAGCAGCATTACTGCCAGAACGTACATAGTGCCGCAGAACATAGTATGACAATGGTGACTTATCCACAGATGAGTACTTGTAAGTTTTGAAGTGCTGCAATGCATCCTCTGAAAGAGGCTCGACGGCCGCTTGGTCTTTGCTCCTCGTCAGTCACAAACACGGGCAGAATGTGGACCCTTCCAAACTTACTCTCCATTTTCTTCGAAGACGCGATTGCTGAGAACAAGGTGAATGCTCAGCGGAAGCTCACAGTATCATTGTCCGTCTTGTCTTTAATACGCCCGATACGCAAGTGAGTTGTCGAGGTCGAGAAAGTGAGGGTGAATGCTGCCATTGGCTGTGAGGAAAAGTTGAAAGAAACGTGCCTGGATGACATCAAAGCCAAGAATCTCCAATGGCTCCACAATTCCACGGAACACGTGCAACGACGCTAAAGTGTAGGAAGGACTACCGCTCGCAGCGCAGGAAAGCATGTGGTGCTTGCGAGGAGAACGACATCGTGGAAGTGGTAGGAAGCAATGACCACATACCAACACGACTTGCTTTGAGGACTCCGGCTATCTATGCTAAAAGGATCGCTAAAACAGTCTCACGTATATACCTCAGCCCAGTCGAAGGCATTGAACCATAGACCACTGTGTATCTCAGACGCAATCATCACCACACCTGTACACTCCCTTGTCTACAACGGCTTCCCACCAATGAAGTCAGACCACCTGCGTACCTCCGACGGAATTCCCTCCTTCTTCGGCAGCTTCTCGCTCATGCATTGCGCAAAGAGCACAGCAGTCTGTATCGTCAAGTCAGCAACAATCCTCTACGACTCAATAAACGGCCTCAAGACTTACCCTAGGCTCCATGAAAAGCGGCACGCCAAAGTCCACAGCATTCCTCCGCATGACATAGTCCACATCCACCATACTGCTCGCCCTCCTCTTCGCCAGGTTGAACACACCCTTGATATCGTACTTCTGGAAAACCTGTCTCAACTCCCTCTTATCCTCCTTCGGGAACTCAATGACTTCGACCTTAACACTGCCGTCCTTGCTTGTCTGCTCAAGGTGCTGCTTCACTTCTTCGGACTCAGCGAACATCTTGTAGCCGAGCGGGTGAAGGTAGTCCACGATCTTGGCAAGATCAGGGGTGTTGACATCGCCGCCAAACAACAAACCCTCACCCGGTTGCGGGAGACGGAAGTTCATGGTACTCTGCATGCCGGTCCAGTATGCCTCAACGAGGTCCTTGCCAAAGCAGGCCATCTCACCAGTACTCGACATCTCTACGCCCAAGTATGGGTCTGCACCAGCGAGACGAGTCCAGGCGAACTGCGGCACCTTGACAGCCAGGTAATCCCTCTGCTGTTTCATGAGATCGACCGGTTCCGGAACCTCCTTATCAAGCAAAGCGCGGGTAGCCACGTCGATGAAGTTGGTACCCAACACCTTGGACGAGAATGGGAAAGACCTGGAAGCACGCAAGTTGCACTCGATGACCTTCAGGAGCTCCTCGCCGCCCGTGGGGTTCTTGGCACAGATGATCTGCATGTTGAACGGTCCGGTGATACTCCAGGCCTTAGCGACTTTCTGGGCAATCTCCTTTACGCGTTCGACGATGGTCTCAGACAGGCTGGCGGGCGGCAGGACCAGGGAAGCGTCACCGGAGTGCACTCCAGCGTTCTCAATGTGCTCGCTGACAGCATGGACAAGCAGCTTGCCCTTCGAAGCAACAGCATCGACATCAATCTCTTGCGCGCCTTCCATGAACTTGGTTATAACGACGGGATGGTCTGGCGAGACGTTGCTGGCAGCCAGAAGCTTCTCCTCAAGCTCCGACTCGCTCCAGATGACCGTCATGGCCGCACCGGACAGTACGTAGGATGGGCGAACAAGCACCGGGTAGCTGACATCATCGGCGAACTTCTTGGCCTCCTCGAAAGAGGTGAGCTCCTTCCAGTCCGGCTGGTCGACACCAATGGAGTCCAGGATCTGCGAGAACTTGTGCCTGTCTTCTGCCTTGTCGATATCCTTAGGGTCTGTGCCGAGCACCTTCGCCTTGCCAGTTTCCTGAAGCTTGAGCGCAATGTTCTGCGGCAGCTGGCCACCGACAGAGACAACAACACCCTGTGCGGACTCGAGCTCGTAGATATCCATCACACGCTCGTAGCTCAACTCCTCAAAGTAGAGGCGGTCTGCAACGTCAAAATCCTAACTAATGTTAGCGGGTGTCTCAAACGTTGGACGGCGTCGAGTTCTACTGACTGTGCTGTAAGTCTCCGGGTTGTAGTTGATCATAGCAGTCTTCTTGCCCAGAGCCTTGAGCGAAAGCGTAGCGTTGACAGCACACCAGTCGAACTCCACCGAGCTACCAATTCGGTACACACCCGAGCCCAAAACGACAATACCATGGTCGTCAAACGTGACGTCGTGACTGGAAGCATTGTATGTCGTGTAGAGGTAGTTCGTGTCGGCCGGAAACTCTGCAGCAAGCGTGTCGATTTTCTTCACCCAAGGGCGGATGCCGAAGTTCTTGCGACGTGCGCGGACCTCATCCTCGGTGCTGTTGACGGCTTTGGCAATCTGCTTGTCGCTGAAACCAAGTTTCTTCGCCTTGAGCATGAGTTCTTTCTTGACGCCGAAGAGCGAGCCGATGTCCTGTAGTTCGTGTGTGCAATCAACGATGTTCTGGATCTTGTACAAGAACCACTTATCAATCCTGCTGAGTTCGTGGACGCGGTCGACAGTGTAGCCTTCGTGCAGCATAGCTTGCCCAACAGCTAGCCAGCGGCGATCAGTCGGGTTCTTGAGGATCTCATCCAGCGGTTCGTCGAAGTGGTCGCCTTGCAGACCAAGGAACTTGGGGTCAACTTGGCGAATAGCCTTCTGGAAGCTCTCTTCGAAGGTACGGCCAATAGCCATAACTTCTCCGATGGACTTCATGGAGGAGCCAATTGAGCGGTTGACGTTCTGGAACTTGGACAAATCCCATCGAGGAATCTTGGTGACGATGTAATCAAGAGAGGGCTCGAAGTTGGCAGTCGTAGTGCGAGTCACAGCATTAGGCAGCTCAGGCAGAGTGTGGCCGAGACCAATCTTAGCAGCTGTGTATGCGAGAGGGTAACCGGTAGCCTTGGAAGCGAGGGCGGACGAACGAGACAAGCGAGCGTTGACTTCGATGACGCGGTAGTCGAGGCCATCTGGCTGGAGAGCGTACTGGACGTTGCACTCTCCGACGACACCGAGATGGCGGACGATCTTGATCGAAGCTGTGCGGAGCATGTGGTACTCCTCGTCACTGAAAGTCTGAGACGGCGAGACGACAATGCTGTCGCCGGTGTGTACACCAAGTGGGTCGAAGTTCTCCATGTTGCAGACTGTGATGCAGTTGTCCGAAGCGTCTCGCACGACCTCGTACTCCGCCTCTTTCCAGCCCTTAAGCGACTTTTCAACCAGGATCTGAGGCGAGAGCGTCAAAGAGCGCGCAGACAAGTTGCGCAGCTCCTCTTCGTTCTCCGCGAAGCCAGAGCCGAGACCACCCAGCGCGTATGCAGCGCGGACAATGATGGGGTATCCAATATTGCTTGCTGCCTCCAATGCCTCATCGATGGTCGAGCAGGCAATGCTCTCCGCAATCGGGATGTTGATCTCCTTCAGGGCCTTGGCGAACAAGTCTCTGTCTTCACTCGTCTTCAGCGTCTGCACGCTGGTGCCCAGAACCTTGACGTTGTACCGATCGAAGATGCCCATCTCGTCCATCTTAACACCCAGGTTCAGCGCCGTCTGTCCACCAAAGGACAAGAAGATACCGTCAGGCCTCTCTTTCTCGATCACGTATGTGACATACTCGGGTGTGACTGGGAGGTAGTAGACCTCATCTGCCAGCACGTGGGCGGTCTGGATGGTAGCGATGTTGGGGTTGATCAGGACGGACTGGATGCCGGCCTCCTTCAAGGCCTTAAGAGCCTGCGAGCCAGAGTAGTCGAACTCACCAGCCTGGCCGATCGAAAGACCGCCAGAGCCGATGACCAGCACCTTCTTGACATCGACGAGGCTTTGTGCGCCGGCGATAGCTCCGCTCTCGAGGTACGCTTTGGCGTTGGGTGCGACTTGGGACTGGCTTGTCGCAGCATATCTGGCTGACTTGGCGAAGGACCGAGCTTGCTGGCGGATAGTCTTGCTCGGCTGCTTGTAGGTCGGCGATCGCGTCGAGACGAACGTCCGGCGGCTCACGCGAGGAGCATACTGCTTGCTCTGCTGGAACAGCTCATGCCGCACTTGGCGAGCTACTCGCCCGCTGAGAGCCATTGGCCCTCGAGCTTAGGCAGGTGATATGGTATTGCAAAATGTACAGCTCTCGTCTGTTTTAGGATAGTGTCTGTGTCGTGTGACTCTTCAATGCCTTTCTAGTTCACGTTGGCCTTCCAGAGGTGGTCAGAGATGTAATCTGCAGTATCATCCTGTTAGCAATCCAGCTCTATCACGGCGGTCCCATCGAGCAGAGCTTAATTCGGCGGTGAAGATAGCAAGCATACCTACCTTGAGAGGTGAAGGCGGTAGGCGCAAAAGTCATGAAGCCAATTGTGGCCTGCTCAGGCTGCTGTGAGGGTGTGTTTTGGTGATATGGCAGAGCAAGAAAGCTCTGCAAGAAAAGCGTTTCTCACACCTGCAGTAGCTGGTCTGTTGTTTGTGCAGTCTGTGCAATGATGCATGAGCTCGAAGAAAAACCTCGGTGGAGCTTCAAGGGTGTTCTCCAATTGGGTTTAGCCCTTGCGACCCATTGCCGGCCGATAACGAACGCGGATGACACATCAGCTCTCTCGATCTTCCTCACGAACAATGACAGCACCTCGAAACAACATACAGTCACCCTAGCCTACACTGATCATTGAGAAATGGGACTGAGCACGTTGTGCGACTGCGATCATGCTGCAAAGCGCTCGCCGAAAAATTCAGTACCTCCATGCACACAGCTGCAGCCTTTTTCCGGAGAAAGCTCCTCTGCAGCGACGCGACATCACATGCTGGTCGAGATCTGCGCAGCGATCCAGCGATCTACCCGTGGCTTCCCACTCCAGCAACTGTCCCTTCACCGCGCAACACGTCCAGCCTCCGCCTCTCTCAGCCTTGCCCTCACTTCACCCTGCCCTTTAAGTTCCCACCGGCGAGTCTGTCCTCACGGCCGTCTTCCCGCAGCGCTCACCACATTGCAAGTACAAGGATTCCAGAGGACCCATGCCATGGCTGATGGCTTTCCTAATGTCCGTCACCGCCTGCCTTTGTTTCGCCCGTGCTTGCTTGTCGAATTGGCGTATATCGACCGGCAAGTCATGCTTCGTCTCCACCTTCCCGTCCGCCATGTAAGGTCTCAGACTACCTGGCATGATGATATAGTCGGCACGGGAGAAAGCGGGGTCTGGTAATGGCAAGTGGTCTTCATGCGCATAGCGGCATTCCGGGTTTGGACAGTCATCTTTGCTCGCTGGACTGTCCGAGCATTGACGGCGTATGCACGGCGTAGCACTAAGTTGGCATTGAGCGCATATCGGGTTCTCATCACACGGTAGGCCGTGCCCTAGAAAACCCATGAGTATAAGCATTGATCTTCAGTAATGGTCATACACAAATTCACCTCTGCAATGGTCACAGACGAGAAACTTGCCCTCTGGCTCGACAGACGGTTCGTACTCGCTTGCGCCGTTGTGATCCTGCTCGCCAGTAACGAAGGCGGGCAAATCGAAAGCATTCCCGCTCACCGGAGGTGCTTCTCTCGCCAACACTGCCGCCCAGCTCGCCGACTGATTTCCGATCTATGACCTGTCAGTTTAGCTACCCATCAGAGCAGAGCAGGTCACTCACGTCCAACGTAGCATCATCCTCACGCAGCGGATCCCTTCTCCCTGCGTCCTCCTCAGTCCGCTCAACGGTCTGCTCCTCTGGTGGAGAGTCATAGCACTGCGGCATGTGCTTGCGATGCAGTCTTTTGAAAGCACTGAAGAGATTTCGCGTACTGTCATACAGATCGTCGGATATCTCTTCGCCTTCATCTAGACCCACATGCACACAGAGCGCGCAGTTGGCCTTCCCCAAATCATCCACCTTCCGACAAGTCTCACAAGGACATGGTGAGTCGAACCAGGGAGTAGGTGTCCTGGGAGCCATTGTGGGAGTAGGTGATGATGCGTGTGTAAGTAGCAAGTGAGGTGATGATCAAAAAGAAAGCTCGAAGTTGAAGGAAGAGACTGGCGGTGCTGCCGAGCGGGATGATGTAGTGACGTTGAGCTTGAAAGCGGATGCGTTCTGTTTGCATAGCGACTAGCGTGCCTTCCTCGATATATCGGGCATGTGACAAAGTTGACGACGGCAAGCTTCCGTAGCTTTGCAATCTCAGAAGATCAACGTAGTACTACCAAAGTCTATCTTCCTCCCATCGTTCTCCTTTCTCTCAGTGTCCTCATGCTATACCGCCTCACAGCCCGCGATGCGTCTGGATCGGTCGACGGCGGAGAACGGTGGTTGACTTCTCATTTGAGTGGTAGCAACGATGATAACAGTACTGAAGTGGTTAATTCGCTACTGACAAGCGAATACATGTCCAGAAATACACTGGGTCCAGAAGATGCTGACTTCCAGCCCACGACTTCCGGGAGCACACTCAATCCAGAAGCTGCCGACTTCAAGCCTACCGCATCGCACCCAGGCTCGAAGCGGGAGCCTAGCAATGATCCGATCCCAGAGAAGCACCGCGGCAATTCGTACGCTGAGTACGGGAAGGGGCCTGAAGGCAACGAGACAAACTCGGAGGAAAGCGTCCAAGAAGGCTCTGTCCGAACGGTACTTGCTGAACGAGTATGGGAAGCGTGACACTGAGGATATGGCGCCATGACGATGGGCAGGTCTGAGTGTAGTTCAATCATGAGCAGCATTGCAGGCAGTGGTAGGGGCAATTGATGGGTAGGTGTTGTGGTGTTGCGATGGGAGAAGTTGGCGTGTAAGCTGTTCGCCGCGCGAATCTTAGACTCCCTCTGTCTGAGCAGCTTGTTCCAATCAGTGTTTGGTGATACTCTGGTGGGTGGAAAGGAGATAGTTTAGCGTGCCTTGAAGTGAGTTCGACCTCGGTCACGAGCTTTCGCGTCCCGCGCGCCAAGCCATTTGACTTCAGCTTCCGGGTCGCGTCTGTATTGCAATAATACCAGCGTCATATTGCAATATTGGCCACATTTCCGGCATGCCTACCCTTCGCCGTACCAATGCGCCACGACTTCTAAAGCAAGTGGGAGGTAAACCGCATGCGAGCGATGACGACCACGAGCTCGACAATGCTCCAAGACTTACGCGTAAGAATGGGCAACTTCCTACACCAGCCTCGTCGGCGAGTAGTGCGCGGCGGGGCTCGGATATACCGTTCAAGAAACCAAGAGTAGAGGAGGTGGACATATACGCGGATCCAGTGTCCAGTGAAGACGAAGGCTTCAAGCTACCCACAGCACCCAAGTCCGAACCTTCACCAGATGTGAAATCTGAAGACGTCAAGTCGGAGGACGACGTGAAGTCTGACTTCAAGCGCCCCGCCCAGTACGATGGATGGGTCGAGCCGAAGTCTGAAGTCGAGGACAGCCCGAAGTTCAAAGTACCCGCATCCATCAGTCCACCATTGAGCGCGGGCAGTAAACGCACTGCCGACCACGCCAGCAGCGACGACAGCAATGACTTCGCTATCTTCAGCTCCCAGGCCTCGAGATCCAAGAAGCCGAAGACGGCGTATAACTCCAACCTATTCGCCAAACCTCAGGCTTCGAAGCCGAAAGCAGCATATGGATCGCAGGTAAAGCGGCAGCGATCGCGAGAGGAGGAGAGGAAGGCTGCAGAACGCAAGCTGGCAAAGAAGTTAGAGGAGGAGAAAGCGAAGGCAGATCCAGGCGCGGGCTTCAAGCATGCCAAGCTTCCGGATGACATGTTCCCATTCGGCGTAAGCGCAGACGCCGAATCAGGCTTCAAAAAACCTGGCGGAGGTAGTGGAAGCCACGCTGCAGGTGGAGCATCCCCTTACTCTTCCGAGCTCAGTGAAGCACCCGAGGACTTGAACGTCGATGTCGCAACGCTCGATCTCCCGCCCGCTGAAGGCTATGTCCGGACAACTGAGTGCGCTATATGCAGCGAGCAGGTACCCTACAACATCCGCGAGGACTATGAAGACCTACATAAGGAGCACAAAAGGAAGCTCGGGACGTACAAATGGCAGCAGCGGTTTTGCACGTTTCATCGGAAAGCTTCTGCGCAGCAACTTTGGGAGGAGAGAGGGTACCCGGAGATCGACTGGTTCAATTTGCCGGAGAGACTGCGATCGAGACGACATATGAAGCATATAGATGGTATCATCAGTGGCAGAACGCAGTCAACATTCAGGAAACAGCTCGAAGAGCGAGTGAAAGGCGGCAGGAATAAGACCGCGGAGCAGCTCTTCCATAAGAATGAGGATGCGAAGTCCACATCAGCCTCCGCTGGGTACTATGGGCTCAGAGGAGAGAAGGTCATGTATGTTCATCCCCACCCTCCCACTCGTCTACCATCCCGCACTCGATCTACGTATGCTAACACAACACAGGACCGACCACATCCTCTCCTCCTTCTCCGACTCTCTCCGCACCCAAGCCGCCAAAGACAAGTTGATCGCCGCTTCAGGTGTGGCGGGAGGCGTGAGTGGTTTCGTACAAGCTGTGCTGCTGCCTGAACTCGCTTTGTCTCTTATACAAGAGGATTTGCATGCTGCCAAGAGTAAGCGCGATGCCATGGAGGTGCTGAGCGAAAGCGCCGAGCTAGGTGAGCTACTGCATCCGGAACTGGAGGATCGGGTGAAGCCTGTGGATGGTGAGCAACAGCGTTACAATGATGATGGTGGTGGGATGGGCGAATGAGTGGAAGTCATGTGTTTGGCCTTGGCATTCGTGTGTAGATAGCTGTTTGACTTGATGTCCTGTGGATCCGCATCGTGGCAGTATGATTACACCTCTTTCGCTTCTCGATGATGCCCGTACTCGCTCTCTCCTTCTCTCCAGTCCTAGGCGGCGTGGGTATGTCGACTGTGGTCTCTTCGGCTCGTGATAGTGACCATGTCGGAACCCCAGATGTGGTCGATACGTCGAGAAGTTTGACGTCTCTCACCAACATCCCGACTCGCAAACATCGATAACGACGGCGACACCGCATCAACGGATACCAAAGTACGCCCATCATTTCAAGATCGACGATGCAAATGTGCTGACAGATTTTTGGGACCGTAGTTGCATGGCAAGATACATTTATCTGCGATACCATCCCTCAAGTTAGATTTACCCAAACCCTAACCCAAGGACGAAGAGTGGTTATATCCATTGCAGCGTCTGCTCCCGTGGACTATTTCTGGGATAATTTGGAACGCTAGCGGTTCCAGTTATAGCGAGTTGAAAGGAAGATCAATGGAGGATTGACAAGATGACGTGAGTAGCTCTTTGACGTCTATGTACATGGCAATAGAGCATCATATCCCAAGTGCCGGCGTGGTCATGCGCCGTCTTGCAAGGTATCGGCCATGCGCGGTTTACCGGCCTCATCCACCTGCGGCTGCGGTCCATCCGACCTTTCATCCGAGATCGTGGCAAATAACACTGGAGCGTCGTCCAACTTGCAGGGCGGCGCAGGCTAAGAAGTGCCTAGACCAAGTTCCAGTGCTGTTTGCGACGACCTCGGATCAGAGGTGAGATGAGAAAGTCCGCGGATGGAAGTTCTGCAGCACCGTGCGTGCCCTCAAGCTTATCGTTCTTCGGAAGACTGGGTTGGTGTTCCACCGTGAAGACACGACGGCGTCGTTCGCTTGGCGCGGCATCTCGCCGCCAAATACCATCATACCATGCACTGCCGGCTGCTCTGCTGCATAGCGGCATCCTTCCCACTGCGACATCGCTTTCATGACCTGTCCTGCTAGACGACCGTTAGAGCTGAGCGAGCAGTCCGGGCTCATATCACCGTCTCGGACCGTCTGAAGAGCGCTGTGTGGAGCCTCAGGTGCCAAATGCTTCGACCAAGCTCCCATAGAGAGGAGATGTCGCTTATCCAGAGAGCTCCTCCTTCCTCCTCAGCGTCCTCGAATGCCGATCCACCTCCGTCTGGATGTCTTTGAGCTTCATCTTCTCCAGATCCAATTGCATCTCCTTCCCGTCTTCTGTTGAACCACATCAGTCAGCCAACCATACACACGTAAGACCTTGTTCTCCCTTGTGCAACCCAGTCAAGACACTCGTCTGAGAGCTCCTCGCTGTGGTGATTGTGGTAATACATACTGAACTTCAAACTCAAACTCGCCGGCTTCTCAACCTCTCTCTGCCCAAACATCTTGACGTCTATCGCCATTGTGCTCCGCGCATTGGGCGGCAGTAAAGCGAGGAAATTCCGGACGGTTTTGCCAGAGCGCGGGTTGAATGGGGAGAAGGCCGTGCTGACGGAGGTGATGTATTTCGTCAACATGGTCGCTCTTGTATCTGCGGATAGTACGTCCAGGTGGGTGGTGTATTTGTAGAAAGGTGGAAAAATGTTGTGTCTGAGACCAATGGCTCACTAGTCTGGCTCTGCGGCGAGCTTCGGGGATGCCTTGCGCTCGGTGGTGGCTGAGCGGGCCGAGATGCGACTCAAGGTCTAATTTGGGGATGCATCCTGTTGTGCCTCCTTTCTCGTATGCAACGTGAGACGGTCTCGTCCACTGCCAAGGGCGGTTGCCTGGTTGTATTGTCAGGTGGTATTGAGGCGGTAGGTATATAAGCTGACATTTCCCTTTCGTCTTTCCGTCTCTTCTCGTCAAAACAACCACGCTCGCTACTTCTTCAACACCAACAGTCACACGCTACTCCACAGATTACAGCAACGTTATTAATACACCGCACTATCCAACGTAGCTCTCACACCTCAGGAAATCAACAACAACATCAACTGCACGACTTCCCGAGAACTTCCATCAACATGTCTACCTTCCGCGTCTTCATCCTCCCAACAACCCTCCTAGCAGCCCTCGCCCTCGCCCGCACAGATTTAACAGGCTGCACCTCCACCGACGTCTCCTCTCCCGCCGGCGCCTCCCTCGCCTGGTATGTCCCCGGTACGGGCGAGCTGTGCGATTTCCTGGACTGCGGAGGCGGCATGGCGCCACCAAAGATCGACGTCCCGGGTTGCCCGCAGTACAGCGGGACAAGCACGTACTCTCCAAGCTTCATGCCTGGGTACGGCAGTGCAACTGCTGCGGCGTCGAGCAGCTGGAGCGAGGCTAGTCAGACCGCGGCGGCGATGACGAGCGGTCTGATGAGTGAGAGTAGCAGTGCGAGCTGGAGTGCATGGGAGACGGATAGTGCCAGCTCAAGCTGGGACCTCTACACGACCGCTGCTACGCCTACATCTGCTTCTACCTCCGCCTCCGCCTCCGCTTCTTCCGCCTGGACTTCAGCTTCGGCTTCAGCAATCTCATCTTGGTCTTCTTCTGGCACAGCAAGCCCACTCATCTGCGCCATCGGCAACTGCTCGCCTGCTTCGACAAGCACGTACACCTGGTCTACCAGCACTTCGGTCATCTCGACAACCTCCACTGCTGGCGCGGCATCGAACGGGACTTTGGCGGGCTCTACTGGAAGCGTTGGAGGTGGGAGCGGCAGCAACGGGACTGCGCCCAGTGCGACGGGATCGCCGAGCTCGACGGTTAGTACAGGTGGTGCGGGGGAGACTGCGAAGGCTTGGGTCGGTGCGGGTCTAGTGCTGGGGTTGGGTGCTGTCATTGCTGTTTTGTAAGGTGGGACGCCTTCTCCGGCTGTTGGAGGTCACGTTGGCTGGTTGAGAGGGAGGTGCGTGGCATTACTGGAAGGCCTGTACGTTATAGCGATGGCGCAGGGTCGGATGTCTCAACAACATAGCGAAGATCTGAATACACTGCAGCGCACTCTCATCGCAGTTTACACTCTACGTTCTGTTGAGCTCTTCTGACTTCATACTTACATCGGAAGGAGGCTTTAAAGTTGTTCAAAAATAATGGTATCCGATATCCGCCGTGGGCGCATTTCCTAAAACAGAAAGATAGAGCAATTAACGAAGGATATCGAAGCGCTATAGAACGGATGCGATTCTTGATGGGACAGAACACCCTTCTACGACGCAGTCGACACTATGCCGAAGGTTATATAACAATCACTCGAGGCGCATTTGAGTGTCCGAGGTCAGCGAAGGGGGGCACACATGGCTACTCTGTGATCAGCGACCGAAACGTGGCGATGCATCTACTAAGCCTTTCACGCCACGAGACACACTCCTCCATCCGCCGGGTCGCTCAATCTTCTGCCGCCATACTCTGAACTCGGTGTTGTCGCGCCTGAGGGCTCTGGTGGTGGGCCGTGGCGGTGGGCCGTGGTGGAGGGGATGAAAGTCTCCGTGTGCGAAGTCGCGCACGAAGGTATGGGAGGGCGATTCGATAGACGAAAGGGTGGTCGCCATTCCGGGTATGAGGAGGTCTGGGAAGCTGCCGGACAGGTCTGCGAGGGTGAGGGTTGTGGTGGTTCTAGGTGACGGACGTCCTCTCGTCTCCATATACTGTACCGACTTCCAAGAAGTGTTCGGCGTTATGATCGAAGGTGCAAGGAAGTTGCAGGGCCTGGACATATGGGTCGAGCTTGCAGGTTTGCATTGCGGACTCGAGCCCGGCGACCAGATGATAGTAACGTGCGCGCGTGGATCGCTGCACCCAGGTGCTCCTAGTCGTCGCCGACCCAGAGATAGCAAGGGTGGTGGATGAACTCGCGGTCGACCCGCGATCTCAGATCTTGCAAGACCTCGACCGACTGCTACGGTGCCTGTTAGGATGAAGTTGCTAGAAGTCCTTCTAGAAATACTGTTCACTCTTCTCCGCTGGAGCGTCGCTTCCAAAGCTACCGTATTGACCTCTGGATACCCATCGGGCCTCGAGCGATTGAGAGTTGAAGTCGGCCGTCAATTGTTTCACCAGCCCAGCGGCCCTTGCAGCGATCGCACAAGGCGGCCAATAACACGATCGTCTCTCAACGTCCTGACACTTGCTAAGCAGCAAGTCTGAACCAGTGCAAAAGGAGACAGCTTCGGAGAATATGGTGTACGAGGCGAAGGCAGGCGTTAGGTGTGTTAATTCTTCTGCAGCAGAGTCAAAAAAAAAAAACCCATTGCTCGTAGGGAGTTCACTGTACTCAGGTCCCGGAAGCTCTTCGTAGGCGCCTTCTAGTCACGTCATCTCGTGAAGAAGGGTGTGAGGGACTCTTGAGTGCTCCACGGAATAACGAAGGCGTTGGAGTGTCTCAAGCGCATAGTGTGGTTCTCGGTACACTGGAATGACCTCCAATTGCCGCTCGCACATGACGTTCTCCTGAGATAGACTCTGTCAAGTAGCTGCATCGAGACCCGACTCGACTCTCCTGGAGGCTGACGATATTCCATGCAGGCGACGAAGGCGAAATGAGGCTGTATGACTGCAGCATCATCTCAGATCGACTCGTTGTCACAGGGAGATAGTAGCATTTAGTTCCGAGTAGCTGTAGCTTTCGCAACAGGAGTCCTTTGGGGAATGCAGGATGGGTGTTCTCCTCAGTGTACCTTGCTCGTCAAGTAGTGACCCCGAACACCCTGAGCTTTGTCGTTTCCCGTCGTAAGGCGAGAGTCTTTCTTGGCCGTTTGAGACTCACAGCACGTCGTGGAGAGGCGGTTGTGGCACTGCTTGATAGCATGTAGCAGATGGTGATGGCGTCTGCGGTGTCTCAACAGCATAGCTTCGTTCTTCATACACTGGATCGTGCTCCCCTTGCATCTCGACATTTCACGTCACTCTAGGCAAGCTAAGTTCAGCAGCTGTGTCGAGTGTCAACTCTTCTTGACACAGATCGTAGCTCTTAGTGGCGACAACTGATGCATAAGGCTAGAGGACTGCAACATTATTTGGACAACGCTCTAGTGGGAAGAGATAGCTGAGCCTGAGAATTGGATGGCTGTGATCTGGACTGTTGCATACGCAGAGCACCTCGTAGAGCTCGTAACACGTTCTCTCAATGTACTGTGGCTACCGTGCCGTGGTTGCGGTGTTGTGAGGCGAGAGTCCTTCCTAGGATCATAGAGAACTTCCACATACCAGTAAGCTCGTCGTGAAGCTGGCACATCAGCGCGCCCTTGATTGCGAGCAGGGTCGTAGGCGGCGATCCTAATCCACAACCAGGGTCCATGGGCTGGTGAAGATGCAGGATGCGACTTCGGGGTAGCCATAGCAACATCAGTGCTGCGTGATGCCGATTTCGAGTCCATTATTCAGTGTTGTGCGATGCTGATTTCGAGTTCACCAGCAAAGAGATTACGGCGCTAGTGGCTGCTTGGGTAGAGTTGTGATGAGCTTAGGGTGTCTCGATAGCAGGGAATTTTCTTAGTATACTGAATCGGGCCCTCATCGCAGCTCGTGTTGCCTTCCTTCAAGTTGGCCCGCAGTGCCACCCGTGTGTGCACTTCGTCGGAGGCTTGGTGGCCTAGGTGGACAACCAATGCTGAGACATAGAACGCTTGGCGGCCATGACATTCCTGGGAAATGTGCTGTGTAGTAGTCTCCTAGTGGTGAGTGTGGGTGTACCATATCCCGAGGTCAACAAAGTCGAGCGCCGTTCAAGGCTTCGTAGCAAACTATGTAGACTCCGTACCAAGATGCTTTCTGAGTAGCAAATGTGCTCCTTGACGTTGCGATCCAAACGCAATTTTCATCTTTGTGAGACCATTCTTCGTTGTCGAGTTCTATGTTATTGTAGTTGTAAGGTGCATGGAGGGGCCCTAGTTTGCAATCGGATTCGTCCATGCCGAGGTTTTTCCGGTGCAGGTACATATTTTATCAAAATTTGCCGTGGCATCCATCAGTCAGTTTATCTGATCGAATCAACGTCACTTCACCCACGTGATCTGGCTTAGAACCGAGAAATCCTCTGTGTACGCAGTAATCACTCGCTTTACGCACTCAATCACGTACTAACACACTACTAGGGCGCAATTGGCTAGCGCGTCAGACTGTTACTCTTCACTCTTCATCGAGAAAGTACCAAAAATCTGGAGGTTGGAAGTTCGAGCCTTCCCGGAGGAGATTTTTTGCTTCGCTTTGGCACCTTCACCAGTTTTTTTGGTGTAACGCTCAGAAACTACCAAAAGTTTTCCTCCTGCGTTGTTCGGACCTCCAAAGTGATTATCGGTTAGGTGTGTCGAGGACTCGCAGCACCGCACGCAAGACACGTGTGTGGATCTTGACGAAGTCCCAGCAGATAACTTTGCCTTAACTATCAGCCTTGCGACGATGCCAATGCCTTTGATCGAGTAACTGTAGCTGCAGCTGTTTGCGAAAAAGCACTAAAATTGTCCTCAACTTCGGATAGCTGAGCGCATCTCACTACTGCACTCGACTAATCCGGACGATGGACTTGAAGCACTCGCGACCTTTCGAAAACTGGACGTCTGCACCGCCTATGACGAGAAGCGACCATACTTCTGTCTGTTAACAGGCTCTCTATAAGCACCGACGTCCGACTTCCGGACCCTCGACAGGAGAAACATCTACCAAACCTTGCTCTGAATAAGCACTACGCGATCACCAGGAGCCGTTCGTTCATGCCTGTCGGTGGCGATATAGCGGAGCTTTACACATGCTTCCCGCACGGCTATCGGCGCTCAAAGAAGTCAACATGCGCTGCTCCACCTGCCGTATCTCTGTTTGCCGAGCCTGAAGCCAAATCTGGATGACAATTGCCTAACGTAGCAGGCGTCCCACGTTTCAAGCCTTCTTCGACCGGACAATTGACGAAGGTGTATCTGAACAGATCTCTTAAGGCTCCGTGTTGCGATTCCTCCACGTTGGATGACGACTTGGGGCGTTCAGCCGTACACCTTGAATAGAGAATGGCTCCGGGATATATGTACGTTCTGCTCTTCTACAGTAAAGCGCTCTTCTTTCCCTTGCAATCCATTCCCTTGCTCTTTTCTACCATCAATATGCGTTCGTTCATCGCTGCAGGTGCTGCTGTTGCAGCTTCATTCGCTTCTTATGCCGCGGCGGACTGCCAATCATTTGGTATCGACTTCCAAAATGGCGGGATGTACTTCCAGAACAACCTGTCCATGGACGCTTTCACCGCGTTGCAACAGTTCGAGGGCTGCGAGATGGACACGTCGAACAACATCTTCGTCGATCCCAATGGAGGCCAGTCCCAATGTTCGGACACGCCATTGACCCCGGACGACACGCCTCAACTGATCAACTGCACACAATGGCCGAAGAACACGCTCTACAGCGGTGATTGGTCTCTGATCATCATCTCGAATAACGGAGGTGGCGACCCAATCGCCTACGAGCGAGACTTCAGCCTCTCCGTCGGGCCGCAGCAGACGACTACCACAACATCTACTGCAACCATCACGAACCAGTACACGCCAATCGTGAACATCACATCAACGACTACATCGACATACACATCGACTGTTCCGTCGTCGACGACATACGTCAACAATCGGGTGAAGCCAACCACATGGACCCCAGGTCCGCGTGTCACGCAGACCACCCACGGGCTATTCACCCTCACGCAGACGGTTCAGACGCTGCAGGTAGCTCATACGACCCAGACCGTGGCTGCATCATGCGCGACGCACTACGGACCTCCCAACAGGGATCCTCAGGCACGTATCGTGCCCACTATCCTCGGCGAGCTTGACGCCGTAGCAAGCGGTGTCATTCACGGTGTGAGCGAGGTGGTTGAGGACACTCTGAAGGGGCTGCTGGGTGGCCTTGGCCTTAGGAGCGCTTCGGCGAAGTACAAGAGGGCGATCATCGAAGGTCGCACTCCGGACGAGGACCTCAAGCGCGCCTACGTGCAAGAACGTCATGAGCGCTTGAGCAGGAACGTCCAGAAGCGCGCTCCGGATCAGCCGACGATCACGGTCACTGCTTCGAACGTCGCCACTTCGACCGTTACTCAGACCGGCATGGCAAAGACCCAGACGATCACCAGCACTGTCGTAACGACCAAGACTGTAACATCCGGGGTTGCGACGGTCAGCAGAGGCGGCAAGCCAAGTACCGTCACTGCGCCTACCACCACGCGGACCTTCACCGTCAATGTGCCGTTCGTATTCGCTAAGACGACGCAGACGAAGTCTTGGATGTAAGTCAACCCCTTCTACCTCCTCATGTCGAACGTGCGCTGACCATATCATAGCATGACGAACACAGTCACTACCACGTCCGCGGGCGCATACGAGTCCTGCTGGCGCAGAGGAGGTCACCTTCAGGAGTAAGCGGTGCTGCTGTTGGGTAACCAGGACCCAGCAGTGTGCATACTACTTGTCACGTTGAGGTGTATGAGTATCTTGGAATAATGATAATGACTTTCATACAAGTATCTTAAATTATCTGATTATCTGGCTCACAAAAGTCGATTATACCATTCTGAGTAAGAAAGACCAATACCCAGCGTGCATTGTTCGCTTGCTCGATGATATCCATGCACCGCTCGTTTCTTTCACGTTCTAGATGTTTGAGTTAGTTGCGTCGAACCTTGCGCATAGAACTTCGGAGTGGAGTCCGTTTGGTCTTCTGGTCCCGCTTTGCGTCATGGTGTAGGTCAGACTGGACATACGCACATCGAGCTACCTCCTGCTTTGTCAGATCAGTGAACAGTAGTTTCTGCGCACTATTTGAACGATATCGACATTGCTGGACCGCAAGTAGTTGTCGAATACTTCTCCAACAATGCCACAAACACGACCGCCTCCAGAGCTCAACATCCCGGCCTCCAAGCATACCGTCGATGTCTCAATCATCGACACCACAGGATGGGTCAAGAACATACCAGCTCTTGGTTTCATGACACCAGCCTTTCCCGGTCACGAGAAGCTGGATGCATGTTGCTACAGCTTCTTGATCACGCGTAACAACCCGGACTCACCAAGCAAATACGATCAACTGCTCTTCGATCTGGGCATCAGGAAGGACTTCGACAACAGCCCAAAGTCCATCCTAGATCGCGTGAAGGAAGGCGGGTTTGATGTCAAAGTCGAGCAGAATGTCGCCGACATTCTACAAGAGAACGGCGATGATCTGAAGAAAGTTGGAGGTATCATCTGGAGCCATTACCATTGGGATCATACTGGTGATCCTGCGACATTCCCATCTTCAACGGACCTGATCGTTGGACCCGGGTTTAAAGAGCGTTTCGTACCCGGAGCTCCAACAAATCCAGAATGTCCAATCGACGACCGAGCCTACCAAGACCGCAATCTACGTGAGATCGACTTCACCACCGAAGGCAAAAAGCTCAAGCTAGGCCGCTACGAAGCCTTCGACTTCTACGGCGACGGCAGTTTCTATCTCGTCAACTCACCTGGCCACGCAACGGGACATATGTGCGGTCTTGCCCGCACCTCTGCAGACCCACCGGAATTCATCATCATGGGAGGCGACATCGCCCACCATGGCGGCGAGTTCAGGCCTACGCAGTACCTTCCACTCCCGGAGAACGTCCAGCCGAACCCTACGGTAGCGCCTTATGCGAAGAACGCTCCCGTCTGTCCTGGCTCGATGTTTGAGGCGATACACCCAAACAAGAGCTCGACGGAGCCTTTCACGCAGCCGAATGGGCCGGTCCATGATGATAAGGAGAAAGCGTTGGAAAGTGTAGGCAAGTTCCAGGAGTTCGATGCGCAAGACAACATCCTGGCCATGATCGCTCATGATAGCACTCTTTTTGACATTGTCGACTTCTATCCGAAGCAGGCGAACGGGTGGAAGCAGAAGGGCTGGAAGGAGCAAGGGCGGTGGCGGTTCTTGAAGGACTACGATACTGGAGCTGGAAAGTCGGCGTGATTGTGTTGCCCAGCACACACGACACGTTGCAGATTGTACATTGGTATGTAATCCTACCATATACAATGCCAGGCACCAGACCGTAAGAGCTGGCGATTGGTGTCATGCTGAGCAGCGAATGCTGTACGTTTGTGTTCAGCCACGTGGGAGTTTGAGAACACATGCCGTGTTCTGTAATCCAGGAGGTGGTTCCGTGATGTGCAGGAATCCAAGATAGTAGCGCGTCTCGATGTATGGATTTATGGGTCTGAGACCGAACACCGAAGAGACACCATTTTAGATCCTCTTGACCTTTGACAGAGTCGATGACGGTGCTTGTTTGCTGCTTAAGATCCATATACCGGAGATCCGTCACTGGGCTCTCGAACTCTCCGTCCGACAACGTGTGCCATGTGCTCTGGTATAGGACGTCAGTAGGCTGCGGCCTGCTCGCTGGGAAAATCCGTATAACAGGTATCTGTCACTGGGTATCCAACACCCCCCTACGACCATAAGCGCAACGTGCGCCGGTACAGGCTAGGACCAGCTCTCTGGGAAGACAGACATGACGGCAACCTGTCAGTGAACTTTCAATATCTCCGCACGACGATGGGTCTGACATGCTCCGGTATAGGTCGGCAGTAAGCTGACATGGCTCGATGTGCCATGTTGTCATCCCACTCTGCCAGCCCGCACGTTAGATTCGCACCTGTGTATAAACAGCATGCAGGCATTCGCGGCAGAACGGTGTGACGGCTCTCGGCGGCGCTTGAAAACGTAGTGGACGCAGCAAAGCGTACCATGAAATCCAGCAGGCACTGCGTGTGCATCTGGTTCGCCGATTCACGCGAACCGTCCATGCACAATGGCACGGTACGACTGCCGAATATGGGATGCTTTTGTCCTGCCCGGAGTTGGCTGTGGCGCAGGCGTTGTAAAAGAAAGACCTCGAATCCGCTTTGTGACCACCGTATTAGTTCACTTCGCCGTCTTAGCACTCTTCTCCTGCGCAGCCATCCTGGTCTTATACTCCCTCGGACTCTCCAGCTCCTTCTTCTGCCCCAGAATCTTGCCAATCAACCCAGGCTCCTGCCACATCCCGACTTTCCTCTCCTTCGCTCGAGCCTCTGCTGCTTTGTACTGTTTCTCTTTCCCGCCGAACTCACTCCCAAATTTCGCCTCGTAGACAGTAGCTAGCCCTCGCTTCAACATTTCGTGTCCAGTATCGCTCTTAAAGAACAGCCATTTCCTCACGAAAGCCGTACCGACCACGCGATCGTACTGATCCCTTCTGTAAGCATATACACGCACATAGCGCCCCAACACATATCCCCTCAACCAATCCAGTGCTTCCTGTCCATAGGGTTGCGCCGGCCGTCCAAAGTGCGCGAGCTCCGGCGCATCAACGCCTGCAATCCGTACATGTATCGTATTGTCCTTTAGCAGCTTCTTGTTAAGACTCTGTACCCTTCTCCCGGGGAGCCATCCCCATCCCGCTAACCTCCCGCCAGGCGTATGGAATAAGTGGAAGTTATCGCCGTCGCCGACACTTGTGACATAGCCGAAAAGGCTGCGCTTGCGGAAGAGGCCTGGTTTGAGGTAGTCGACTGTCGGTATGCGGCGGAGGTACATCTTGTACAAGCGGACGAGGGCGAGTGTAGTAGCGCTCGTGACGACGCATGCTGTGATTGTCTGCGGTGAAGTGTAGTGCGACCAGTCTGTCGCATTGAGGCTCGTTTCCCACGATCCTGCGGGCTTGTGGGAGGGCAGTGCCTCCCTAGTATCGTCATCGCTTTTCTTGGGCCGGCGCCAGAGAAGCCATTCTGGCCATGGCATCGCGAGTTGCCGAAAGGTTTGGATGTTTGGCAGCGAAGATTCAATTGAAGGAGCTCGAGAAACACATATTGCCCCTTCCGGCTAGCGCCAAACTCTGACCTCAAAGCTCCCTCGGCGTTTCGAAGCACACTCCTCGCATGGCCGGCACAGATGTCAAGCCATACTCCTTCACATCATGGTCTCCCAGGCGCAGCGACACATTGATCACCGATGAAACTCTCGATGAAGACATCGAAGAAGAAAGCACCTGGTCACCCCTTCAACTAGCTGCGGCCGAAGGTAACCTCGACACCGTATCCTTCTTACTCAGTCAAGGCGCCGACGCAAATGAGCCTCCTACCGGATGGTATGGCAAAACTGCACTTCAAGCTGCTTCTCTCAACCACCATCTACCGGTCGTTGAAAGGCTGCTAGCTGCCGGAGCCGATGTCAATGCCCTAGGAGGCAACAATGGCGGCCGCGTCGCGCTCACTCTCGCGGCTGGAGCAGGACATCGTGATGTAGTTGAGTACCTACTTATCGCAGGGGCAAATGTAAATGTGCCTGCGGTAAGGTATATGGGCCGCACAGCTCTGCAAGCAGCAGCCGAAGGTGGGCATCTCGAAATCTTGCGGAAATTACTACTACAGAAGGGTGCCGATGTGAACGCAGCACCTGCTCATGACTCTGGAAGGACGGCTTTGCAAGCTGCTGCTGAAGGACGACATGGTGAGGTCGTAGACTTCCTGCTGGAACGGGGAGCAGAGGTTAATGGGCCTATTGCGCGGTATAAGGGCTTGAGTGCTTTACAAGCGGCGGCGTCAAGTGAGGATGCAAGACTTGTAGAGCGCTTACTGGAGGCTGGAGCTGATGTAAATGCTGATGGCAGCTACTACAATGGGGCCACGGCGCTGTACGCGGCGGCTGAAGGAGGCCATGTTGATGTCGTCAAGCTTCTGCTCATGGCGGGAGCTGCTGTCGATAAGGTCTCCGGCAATAACCACACGACTCCGCTAATGATTGCTTACAATCACGGGCACACGGAGATCGTGGAGCTGTTGTTTGCGGCCAAGATGAAGACAGCCGGCGTAATGATAGAGTGAGGCTGTCTCTCGCCACAGGAAGAGTTCAGATACAGCCAATGCATGAACGTCGATAGAAGACCGGATGACACGAAGCTCATAATCTATGGAAGTATCTGCTCTATCGTCTCAAGAATGTCCTGAAGGACAGTAAAACTCTTACATTCGAGAGGATGGGGCTTGGTTGTGCACAGGCGTGGAGACCTTAATGAGCCACGAGCTCCGCATATAGATGACTCCATGACATACGAGCTCAACAAATGACTGCATACAATTGACGTCCAACTTCTTCCTATGATTCCTTCCATGACTTACATCTGCGCACCTCCCTCCTCTCCGACGGTCACGGTATTCTGGCCTTAGGCACCCAGTTTTCGCCAAGCCTGCTCCTCAGGTCCTAACTTCGCCGCCTTCTCGTCAAGCCTTCACCTCCCCATTTCCACCCAACATGTGATGGCAGCACATTCGGCCGCAAAGGCCATAAACACCCAAGACATTACCGCCAAAGCGCGACGAGATCTGCTGCAGCTACTGGAAGCCGTGCGTGGGTTCACCGCCTCAGAGTGAAGCCTAGCATCTAACACCGCCACAGGTCCGAGGCAAGAAGAACCTCGTAATCGAGCGCTCCCTGGCTGGTACCATCGGCCTCTTCGTCAAATTTAGCGAACTCCAGGAGTATGGCGTCGACAAACTGTTCTTTCTCGAGAATCACAATGTCGATTCCAGCCAGCGGAACATCGTCTTTCTGGTCCGAGGGGAGAATGCGAAGAAGATCCGGACGGTAGCTGGTATGTCATGCCTTACAGTTCCCAATTCGCCGAAAAATTATTTGCACAACCCATGGGATCTTAAAGTAGAGTACTCAGACCTTCTCTGCTCCTACTCTTTGTATTCAGTCTTGATCCCTACATCAAATACACAGCATCATCTCTGAAGCCCGGTGTGCGTTTCTATATCGCATCGAGAGCTATTGAAAATTGCTTACATACTCCCTTGCTTCCTACTTACATATGTATGCAAAGCTATATGGCTACTGACCGAAGCAGAACAGATCCGCCTTGTGCGCAGCGAGAGCAAGATCGATCATGACTTCACTGTCATATGGGTACCACGCCGCACGCTAGTCAGCAATCTCGTTCTGGAAGAGCATGGCGTTCTCGGCGAGGCCAATATTACTGAGCTCGCTCTGCATTTCATACCACTCGAGAAAGACTTGCTATCCCTGGAGCTGGAAGATGCCTTCAGCGATCTGGCTCTGCGGAAAGATCCCACATCCATCTTTGCTTCGGCCAAAGCGCTCATGCTGCTTCAGAAGCAGTATGGTCTCTTCCCTCGCATCTTGGGTAAAGGCGACAATGCCAAACAGTTGGCCGACCTGCTCCAGCGAATGAGGAGTGAAGAGGATGTCAATGCCACTTCTGATCCGAACAATACTTACCTTGCCTCTTTCGGTCTGACGCCAAGCTCAGTCGTAGAGAATCTGATCATCATCGATCGCGAGGCCGACTTCCCGACTATGCTCGCCACCCAACTCACTTACGAAGGCTTGCTCGACGAAGTGTTTGGCGTCAGCAACAACCAGACGGAAGTCGACTCTTCTGTGCTAGGTGCTGCGCCAACTGCATCACAACAGCCACAGAACGGTACGACTCCTGCTCCTACAACGGCTACGAAGCGCAAAGTACAGCTCGATAGCACAGACAAGCTCCTGCCCAACATCCGAGACGCGAACTTCGCAACGATCGGACCGTTGCTCAATAGCACAGCCCGGCGGCTGCAGAACGACCAACAGAGCATACACAAGCAAGACCAATCCATCTCCGACTTGAAGGAATTCGTGGGCAAACTGCCATCGTACCAGGCGGAGCAGGCGAGCTTGAAGGTCCATACTAGCCTTGCGGAAGAGATCACCAAGTTCACTAAGTCTGAGACTTTTCGGCGTACTCTCGAGGTAGAGCAAAATCTTCTGATTGGCAGCGAAGGCAGCACCATGCATGAGAACGTTGAGGAGCTCATTGCCCGCGACACGCCACTCAAGACGGTCTTACGCCTCCTATGCCTCGAGAGTTGCTTGAGCAACGGTATCAGGCAGCGCGAGCTGGAGCACTTCAAGCGTATGGTCTTGCAAGCGTATGGGTATCAGCATATGCTTACTCTGGCCAATCTGGAGAAGATGGCCCTACTCGTCCCGCGCGAAAGCAATAGAGGCTACCTCAACCCTATCGCCAGCTCCGCAGGTCAAACAGCCACGGACTGGAACGCTGTGCGTCGCGGTCTACAGCTGTGGGTGGAGGATGTTGAGGAAGCAGATCCAAACGATATCGCGTATGTCTTCTCCGGCTATGCTCCGCTGAGCGTGAGACTAGTGCAGGCGGTCTTGCAAAAGAGCTACCTCCAGAACCTCGTCAACCCACCACGAGGCGGCGCGGGTGCCGCAGGCACAAACCCAGCAGCTACCGGAAGCGGATGGAAAGGGTTTGAAGATGTCCTTGCGCGGATCAAGGGCGCCACCGTGGACGTGATACAGAAGGGTGCGGATGCCGATGCGAGCAATGCACGGAAGACTTTGAGAGGCAACAAAGAGGGCCCGAAGACTACGATCGTCTTCTTCTTGGGCGGTGTCACGTTTGCTGAGATTGCTGCGCTGCGATTCGTGGGCCGGCAGCTGGAAGCGTCAAGTGGTAGGAAGCTTGTCATTGGGACTACGAGCGTCATGAGTGGTAAGCGGGCTATGGATGTTGCGGTTGAGAAGAAGAGTTTCGGTGGATAGGAGATAGCTGGCCAGTGAACAAAATATCTCCACGGTGCATGCCTCCCTTCTACTTCACCTCTCTGGTCGTTACGCGTATTCGCAGGATTCCACGTGTTGGATGCGCAGGGTCTTGGAATGTACGAATGGCAGGTCGTAATCGCGAAGTGGTGTGTACTGTGGAAAAGACGTCGCTGACCGGCCCCAGATCCGCATGCAAACGGATTCCGTTTGCTAGCATGTGAAACGCTGCCTGGCGTGCATTGACCCACAATCATCAAGACCCGGACTGTTGACGCTGACCCAACTTTCCCTTCTCCTCCTACGACAACCATCAACGGAAGACCGACTTGGGAAGTCATGGAATCTACGGCCAGCGGAACTCTGCCATTGGCACATACAGAAGACGATGCCACGCAAGGTACGAAGTCGTTTGCGTCCTCACCTGACCATCTCAAGTCCGCATGTTAACGACTACCAGATGTCAGTCCATGGTTCGAAATCCGCGACGCCGGCAACAAAGGCGTAGGAGCCAATGCAACCAGACACATCCCGCCGGGCACCTGCATCCTCAGAGAGACGCCTATCCTCACACTCTCCCAGCCTCAGTTCAGCACTCCAATCAACGACGTTGTTGTGGCTCATGCCAAGCTACCCGACAGCGACAAGCAGCGGTACGCAAGACTACGGACAGTGTTCGACATACCAAACCGTGCCTCAGCTCCAGACGTCACCATGTGCAATATAGATCCTACGAATACCGACCTTATGACCTACTTGCGGTTCAACTCGAACAACTGCACCACCCGTACCGGCTGTGGAGTATACAATAAGATCTGCCGCATCAACCACTCATGCAAGCCAAATGCCCTGAAGCGTCCCGGGGAGGGCGCCGACGACAACTGGGAATGCTTGACCATCAACGAGATCAAGAAAGGCGAAGAGATCATGAGCTGCTACCGTGGCGACTATTTCTTCTTGACCACCTCTGAGCGTCAAGAGAGCTTTCCCATGTCGGGATATCGCTGGGAGTGCGAGTGCCAGCTGTGTGTCCTACATCCCGAAGAACGCCTCGCTAGTGATATGCGTCGGCGCTTGATGCGTCATCTCGAGATCATGTTCACCCACAGAGATGTGGAAGCTGCATCCGTGAAGCTCGACCTGGTCGAGATCTGTCAGAGCATGAACGCCTACACGAGCAACTGGCCCACCGAAGCCCGTGGCACCATCGCCTACTTCTTTGCAGCCAAGCTTGCGGATGTGGAGGGCGCCGCGCTTCAAGATGGCGGGACTGCGAAGAGGTACGCTGAAGCTGCTTGCACATTGGCCGAGCGCGGGATGCGGCTTGGGCTGGACAGACTGCTCCTGCCTGCACTGGAGGTCTCGAGAGCTAGCGGCTTTGACGCCGGGTGGGGAGGAGCTGGAGGTTCAGGAGAAGACGCTGCGGCGAGCTATGGAGACTGTCGGGTCAGATGGCAGGATTCTGGGCAAGCGTACGTGCGGTGCTCCGGGCTGCTGAGCTTGCTACAGGACAAGGCGTGCTGAACTAGTGTTGAAGGAGGCCAGGGGAAGCGTGTCGCAGGAGGAGTGAGCTTGGAGGTGGAGGTCTTGTGCCTTATCGTTCTCAATCCGAGAACTATGCGACTGTAGGAAAGGTTTGGAAACTGTTCGAGGCCATTGTCAGAGCTCGGGGGTCAGAATCGCAATGCCGACCAGAATATCTGAAGATTGTATCATCGGAGACTCTATTCACACTGAGTCTCAAACTGCCCAAGTAACTCAGCTACAAGGCTTGATGACAATGGACGTTGCCGCTTTCGCTCCGCCTATCGCATCTCGTTCTCGGACCTCGAGCGACCTTTACGGCTGCTTTGTGGTCGCGAATTATCTGGGGAGCTCGATAAGATCTGTTAATCTATCCCCAACCACTTACGTCGCTGTAAGATGTCTAACGGCCGATGCGTGAGCTCCAGTGTCGCTCCAGATAGGATAGAAGGCCACAAGCTCCATTGTCACCGAGCCTCGCTACTTCGACCCAGGTACTGGCACATCGCCGGCATTCAAGCTCATGCTCGTCCATGTGTAAAGTGCAATGTAGTGCACCAACCCGACCGTACCTTCGGTCCCAAAAGCTTTTACGCGTTTTTCCCACAGCTCCCGTGGTAACGGTCCTCTTACTTCCAGCAGATGACAAGCAACGTCGTACGCGATGTTACATTCCTCATTCATATCCTCCGGCTTACTCCCGGCTGTGATGCTCTCTGCCTGCGCTTGACTGAGCAACCCATACCGGGTGGCGATTTCGACGTGCGCATTCATTGCGTACGCTTATCGGAAGTAAGTAGTACAGACCAAGCTGGCGGCCTCCCTGGCATCAAGCGGGAGTGTTGTCTTAGTAGCTTCTCCGAGACCAGCGAGCATATCGAGCGACAGCTTGCCTAGCTTTGGGAGGACAGCAAAGAATGGAAACGGCCCGCCTATCGTGTCGCCGCCGCCGCCGCCTTGGTTGGAAGCTGCCTCCCCATGTCCCTTGGAGTCTAAGGCAACGTGGACTTTGCGTACAACCTCACTGAAATCATCACGGAGGGTCTGCTGGTCCGGGTTAAGCTCATGCCGTGGCTTGGGTGGAAGACGAGACATGGTGCAAGTTGTCGTGTGAAGAACCGGGATCCGGGTAGTGGTGTAGTCTAGCAACTATGGCGATATATGGCTGTCGACCCTTTAGCGTCTGGTTGTAAGCTGACCTAGTGAGTCTCTATTTGAGATTGCTGGTGCGAGGTTCGGGCTCCTTGGCTGCATGAAACGCCGTACGGCTGAATGAATCCCCACCAGAGCTGCTAAACCGTTCGGCCCCGCTGCTTTTGGGTCATGAAAGATACCGGAGAGAAGCAGGAACAGGATGGAGCTGTCAATGAGGTGACATAAAACAGATGGAAGTCCGTCATCGAAAAGGATAGCATGCATTCAGCTTTCTTCTCTGGCTGCGACAGGAGATGCCATGTTGGTGTACAGAGCTCCACTCAAAATC
>JAKLLW010000562.1:0-29702 GCA_022814695.1 Neocatenulostroma microsporum
AAGTCCCGATCCTCGTCCTCAGAGCTATCACTACTCTCAAACAACCCCGAAAACTTACTCGCACTATTCCCGCCCAAGCCGCCCATAGTCCTCAACCCCGTAATCTGCAGCCCTCCACCCCCACCGCCACCCTCTCTAATTGAATTATCAGTCGCGGCAGCCAGATCCATCTCATCAGGCTCCTCAGGAAGCTGACTAGCAGTCTCCAACGCCACAGAATCCGCCGCGTCGGGATCCCCCTCCACAGTCTCCGCTTCCTTCTTCCTCTGCGCCAACCTCGCAGCTAGCTGTCTCCTCGCTCTCGAAGGAGGGATATTCAGGGGTGGCGGGATGGACGGCTGGCCTGGGCCCGCCTCAGAGGATTCTGCATCGATTGCATCGGCTTCATTCTGTTCGAGGAAGAGCCATTAGTCAGTATTAGGTTCTTAGGATGTCTTTTAGCGTACCTTTGTAGCCAGCCAATGCCCAAAGTAAGCAAGCAAGAGGGTACATAATGGGCGTGGTAGGGGTAAGCAGATTACCTCCCGGCTAGTCCGGCACTGGCCGCTCTGGTAAGCGGACATGGGTCCGTCAAGGGACCAAGGTGTCGGGCTCATAAGAAAACAAAGGAAATGGAAAGGAAAAGCCAAAGGGTGAAGAGTCTAGCCAAACAACCATATCGTCTTTCTCGTCGTTATACATCTGCCGAAGTGAAAGCGCACTATCTTCCTCGCCAAGCATCATCTTACAAAGCAGCCACCCTGCCGTATCATTCGTTCCCGTATCCCCCTGCCTCGCGATGCTGTGCAGGTGTATGTGCGCGTGTTGAACAAATGTGCAATGTGCAATGCAGAAGGGTAGGTAGAGTGTCCGTGATCCATATCAACATCGCAGCGCAGTGCAGAAGGGCGGGAATCATCGATAATCCATATCAACATCCTCAAAAGAAAGTTCACCGACCTGTTCGTCTTCCGAGAAAGCACTCCCGCTCGCTCGCCTCTCCCCCAGAGTCTTCCCTCCCTCCCCCTCATCCTCCATCTCCTCATCATCCTCCCCATCCCCAAACCCACTCAGCATAGTCCCACTATTAATCTCGAAACTCTGCCCCACAGTCCCTTCACTCATCGCCAAAGAATCTTGCGGCGCAATACCACTCCCTATACCCGCCGACGCCAGATTCGAATTAAATCCGCCGCCACCGAGGCCGGCACCTGCGCGCATCCCAATGGCGTTTTCGGGTCGCACGCCGCCGAGGACCGCGTTGTCTTTGTCGCGGGTTTCTGTTAGTGTAGTCTCCACGTACTGTATCCATTCCGGTCTATTGACGCGTTCAAGGACGGTTTGGTCCAGAGCTTCGGGAGGTTGGCGATTGCCGAATTTACAGACTTCTTCTGCGATGAGGGTTAGGTGGCCCATGTAGCCTAAGCGCATGCCCTTGTCTTGCTGGGACTTGTCGGAAACAGCCTGACCGTCGAGGATGCGGTCCGTGATGTCCTTTGTCGATATGAGGCCTATGTCGTCGACTCTGATGGCCTCGGTGCCTTCAATCGGTCTGAAGAGGTCGAGAGCGACGTTCCTGTTGTAGCCGCGGTCTAGGGTGCCGTTGAAGACTTGCTGCACAACATCGTATACCACGTTATGCAAGAAGTTGTTCCACGGGAAGCGGAAGAAGAAGTCCTGCAGAGCACCTGTAAGCATTGCGCAACATCATCACCGCCATGGCGCTGCGCCTCTGAGAACAAAGACCATCTTGCGTGTCCTCCCACGATATACCGCCAATGAACGACAAAGCGAAAGCGAACTTACGAGTATAGTAGGCACAACATTCCACTCCACAAACCTCAACTTCAGCAAATCCCCCACAACCGGATCGCCATTCGCCTCCGTATCGTAAGGCGCTCGCTCTCCATTCTCCAGAACCGCCTCTTCTCCCTGAATAGTCGCAATACTCTGGTCAACATCACTCGGCTCTTCGTTCTCGCCCTCCCCAGATCCACCTTGAATCGGGTCCACGGTGTCGGGGGCTTGTTCTTTCCGAGCGAAAAGCGGCGCAGGCCTATCAGCTTGCCTCTTGAGCTCGAGTTCGAGCTCCGTAAGCTGGTCTTCGTCGTCGTTATGGCTGGGCTCCTCGCCGAACTCCGTCATTACGGTATCTTCATCCACATCGATGTTACCCACGCGGTCTGTGACACCAGCAGTGGTAGGCGAGTCCGCGGCCGCCTGCGTAGGCGGCGGATCAAAATGCAACATCGATTTCGTTGGGGACTTCGGCTTATTCGGTGAAAGTGGTCTGGGCATATCCGCGTTCTCTGTAGCAGGCGTTTGCAGCGTCGGGTCCCGCTTCTCAACCTTCTCGAGCGCAGGTAGACCACTCCTTTCCACGTCTTCGTCGAAACTGACTTCATCCGGAAGCTCATACACGTCCCGCGGGTTCACTTTCTCAAACCCATCTTCATCAGAAGCATTCTGCACTTCCAGCTTAGGCTTCTCACTACTCATCTCATCATCAGTCGGCCGCTCAGCATGATGGAAGCCGTGCGAGTCAACGGAGCTACCGAATTCATCGCCGCCGTTCTCGTGATTGGGAGTAGTGGGCGCCTTAGGCGTGGCAAGCTTGCCTTCGGACTTTAATGTCTCGCGCTCGGCATCGCGTCTTCGTACTTCTTCCTCGGCGCCGCGCTCGTTGAGGAGGCCCATGTTGCTGCAGTGTAGCAGCTCTGCCATGAGCTCACATGTCTTGAAGCGGTCAAAGCCGAGTGGTTCGATTTTGCTGCCGAATGCTGCTCGGAGACCAGGCTTCTTTGCTGATGGCGAGCGGATGAGGTTCATGAAGTCTGGGACGTGGTTCGCGAATTGTCGCAGTAATGTGCCGAGGTATATGGGATCGGAGGTCTTTGGTTCTGGGCCGACCTGGCTGTCGACATCGTAGTCTGAGTTGTTCTTGCGGATAACTTCGATGATGATACCCACACCCACTGTAAGAGGGTTGCCACCTCGTAGCATGGCGGAGATCAGAGTCTGAATACACTCGTCCGATACCAGTTGCCGTGTAAGCTCATTTGGTCCAATGACAGACTGATCTTGCGTGGTCGCATTCGCTGAAATGGTTATTATCGCTTTCAGGAAGTCGCCAGCTGACGTTTGTGTCGCACCGCTGTGATCTGTCGAAAGGTAGCCGAGCAGTAGCGGGATGAGGTTTTGTGATTGCAGCCAGTCCACGATACCTGCGCCACCCTCGTGCTTCTCCAGCGAGATGATCTTGAGCAGAAGATCCATCACCATCGGGCAGTCCACGTGTTGTAGCATAGCTGGCACAATGCCATCCAGAGATTTGAAGAAAGCCAACATGTCCTCGGTCTTCTTGTCCAGCAGCGCCTCGTTCACTTTCGTGAAGTAACCAGCTTGCAGTGGATCGAGCGGTGCAGGCCTGTGCATGTACTGCCAAAACTCCTGCAGATGCTCGCGGTGCTCAAGCAGTGCCTCTGTAATGGACCATACCTCGGATGACAAGGCCTCGCAAGACACATACGCGTACTTCTTCCGCTGAGCCTCCTTCTTCTCTTCCTCCGTCTCGCCGTTATCATCCTTCTTACTCACAGACTTGGACCGATCTCGCCCTTTACCCTTGCCGAAGAAAGATATACCCGGCGACTTCACCTCTTCATCTTTCGAGTCATTCGACTCTTCTTTCTCTCCTGCATCTTCCGGCGGTTGGTCGGCCGTAACATACTTGAGCAGCTTCTTCAGCACAGGCTCTTCGCGCAGGAACTCTATGAGCTTGCTATTCTGCTGCTTCAGCTCCTGTATCAGATCGCTCTCATCTAGCAGTTCCTCGGTAGTGACGCCCTCCTTGTCGAGGATGGTGTCGAGGGTGGAGATGTTGGCGTAGCCGCCGAATCGCCAGAACATCTTGGACAAGTCAAACTAGTAGCTTTGGTGTCGTGTCTGAGGAAACCGGACTGGATGGAGTGGCGCGCCGGAAAAGGATGGGTGGAGCGTCATGTGCTTGTGAGGGGTGTGTGCGGTATGTGCGTGCGCTGAGGTTGGGGTTGGTGGTAGAGACTGTCAATGGCAGCTACGTAGGCCGTGGTCAGCGTCTGTGCGCCGAAGATGCTCGCGTGCGCTCAAGTCACGCGCAATGTGTCCTCGAAGTAAGGTCGGACTTGCTCGGTCGGCGCTGAAAATGATATGGTGTGTCTACTCACATGTCCTGCAATGCCACGAGATCAGATGCCGGTTGAACAGAGCTTGAGAGCTGGTGGGAGGTCAAAGGGTCGAGTCTGGGGTGTGCATGTGGAGCGGATGGGAGCTTCCGTACGAGGATCTTCAGGAGAAACAGTTTCGCGGCAGCAACGTCAACACTGTCAAGACGTCGGATCTCAAACGTGCTTTCTCACAAACTGCAATTACTTGTGCACACGAGCAGAAGGCTACCGAGATACAAAGGTACATCGGACTTGCCATGTGAGCATCACGCTGGCACGAGGCTGACAACGCGGCCCATCCCGGTGATAGCGCTGCCTGCCGATTCCCGAGCACGGTTAGAACGCCACCGACCACGATCACAATCGCCGCCCAATGGCATGGGCCCTCAGTTCATCAGGCATCCGCTTGTGCACACGTATGAACATGAAAAGCCGAGGCTCGAGTACAGAGGCTGAAGAAGCACTCAAGAGGTCAAGTCGCTTTCTCATGTCCTATCCGTGCTACCCGTGGTATCATATCGCTCGTTTTCCGCATACCCTTCATCCAAGACATCTCAATAAGTACTCCTACACCACCACACCCACTCCGCCCATCACCGACCCCCACTCTCCCTCCTCTCCATCTAATCCTGCAGTCCCTGCATCTGCGCATCCTCATACGCCGGCGGAGGCTCAGAAGGCGGGCTAAAAGCATTATCCGTAGGCTTAGGCTGCGGCCTATCGTCCTCGACCGCTACACCACTATCCCTCTGCACGGAGCTCTGCTGTACAGTCTGACTCGCAGGCATCATAGCCGGAGGCGGAGGCGCCATGACAGGCGACAAGAGCGGCCCATCGCTCTGCTCCTGATACGCAGGCAACTCCTCCAAATTCACATTACTCACATCCACATTCGTCATAGCCGCCCTTGAAGCATTTGAGCCATCGCCGTCGATCCTGCTGACTTCTACAGCTTGTTGGAGTCTTTCCCGCACCCGCTCGTAGTTGGTATGGAAATCGAAGGCGCCTCCTTCTTTGAACGTGAGTTTGATCTCTACCACGCCTGTAGACGGCACAGGTATGCCTCCTCCCTGCGTTGGTTGTAAGAGAGCCATCCACTGGTTTGGACCGAAGAAGGGAGCAGTCACATGCGAATCATGCAAATTTAGGATTGGCGCTGCGAAGCTTTGGAGTTTATCGTTCTGCTTGTCGGGTATGTATATTATCCTCCGGTTCGTGAGGTATAGTACACCTGAGGCGTGGGTGAGGGTGAAGGGCTGTTGTTGCTTGCCAGGGTAGTGTGCGGGTGTGGTGATTGAAAAGCCTATCCGCGGTGGAGAGGAGAAGAGGTGTTGTTCGCCGGGTAAGGGTGTGTAGGGAGGGTTGGTAGAGGGGGAGAGCATGACCCAGCTGGTGAGGTGTGAGCGGAGGCGCTTGGTTTTGAACATGGTCACAGTGGTGGTGGTGGTGGTCGACATGGCAGGCTGGAGAGAGTGAGGACTTACTTTAGGGACATGCTGCCCACGCTTTATAGAGCCTTTGAGGCCCACACTCAGTTAGGGATTTCTCTTTCTGTACCACGTCTGTGCAGTAGTAATCGACCAGGCTGCGGCCTCGAGCTTGGGTACAGTCTGAGTACGCTTTGGGTTCAGGAAAGCTCTTCCACCCTTGTGAACCGCTGCAAGCTGTAGTCAAGAACCAATAGAATCGATTCAATGTCTGTCAGCCGGTTGTGATGGCGCCACGCGAGTTTGAGGACTCCTCAATCTTGTCTGATTCGGTGCTTGCATGGTGGTGTTGGAGAGCGCGCCTGCCGCGGGAGTGGGGCAACTTTTGGGAGCTCGTGACGACTTCAACTTTGACCTCGACTTCGCCTTCGCCTTCAGCTTCGACGACCTCTCCGTGGACCGACAAGCACAATCGACACCACGCGGCGTTCGAGCTCGCCGAGCAGTCTTCCATCATTGATTTTCCATCACTGGTCTACGAAGAAGCATCCTCGTCCGCAATTCAAGCATCTTCTTGTACTTCGGGGGACGAGTTGATGCACTCAGAGTGAAGCGGTACAGTATTGAAAGCTCTCCTCACCGTACTACCTACCGTTCGGAAGACCTGCCTCAAGATGACATCCACAGCGTACATCATGGCGCTACCAATGGAGATGCTTCAACACATCGCCAGCGATGTCGAGCGGACTGATCTTCTAGCATTACGCCTTACCTGCCAGAAGCTCGGAGCGGCAGCATTCGACGCGTTCGCAGCGGAGTACCTGCATGAGCTGCATTGCTACGTTATGGATCCGGCGCGCCTGCAGAGACTGTTGGCCATCATCAATACTCCACACCTGCTTCGGACGGTCAAGCGCGTAGTCTTCACCATGGAAGTTCTGGAAGGGAAGTTGGGCGCAGACCTTCACGTTGTGCCGACCAACGCAGACTCCAAGTGGCGACACCCAACGTCGGAAGCTCAATTCCACGAATGGAACAATCTTCGCGAAGCCACCTACAACAGATATCATTGCGCCAAGCCGGACGTTGCTAAGCTCGTGGCGATTCTCAAGCTGCTTGCCAGTGTGCAATGCCAACTGGAGCTGGACCTGAATGGCCGCGAACTGTGCCGTGGCTACGACTACATTGGCCACGATATTATCAACACGGTTGCTCGGTCAGGTCGCAGCATCTCGAAGTTAGAGCTGGACGAGGGCATAATTCAGTATCTGGGCCTCCTCGTCGGACCTGGCCGGCCTGGGCTGACTAACGCTTTCGAAGGCTTGGAAGCCCTCAGGATCGACTGCTGGGTTGACAACGTGATTGAACGTCGCAGCTGGACAAGCCTACGCTCTCAAAGCAATCACGTCATCTGCAACGCAACTGAAAGACGTGTACATCACCTTGCAAGGCCGCTACGAGAAGCAAGCCGACCCGAAGCTCGAGGGCGTAGTCGCTGAGATTCTCCTTGCGAACGACTGTACTACGCTACGGACACTAGACCTGTTCGACGTTCGCATTACGCAAACTGATCTACTCCAAGTGCTCTCGCGCTCCCAAAACACATTGGAGGAGCTTACCTTGTCCCAAGTTACGTTTCTGTCCGCGCACGATGAGTGGACTGAGGCTTTCCGATACATAGCTTCAATGCCAAAGCTCACCTACCTCTACATCTACTGCCCACGCCAATCGGACGAAGACGGAGAGTTTGAGATTGTGGTTGCAGATCCCGAGGATCCTGATGGCGAGCTTATGGTGTTGATAGTGCAAGGTGAGAGTCGTGAGGCCGTTGAGAAGAACTTGGCTGCTGTGCTTGATGGCGCCATGGTCTTGGTCTCTTAGGGAATGGGAAAGGCTGCGGAGAGCTTACTCGCAGTGTGAATGGAGTTCGACGCATACGGCCCAGTTGTTGCCCGGAGAGGTACACACGTGGCGGTACGGGAAACCAAGTCTACTTTATCGTGTGTTTTGCCTGCTCAGCGATCAAAGGGTGGAGGAAGTCGGAGGGATCACTTACGCTCTTAGGTCGCTGCATGCTGCATGTATGAGACCACAAAGGAGCCCGGCGCGTTCCGCTGAACCACGGTAGGGTACTGTGTACTGTTCAAGCTACCATTGCGCCAGATCATGACTCACTCACTCCATAATCTTAACATACCAGGTAGTATGACGGGCCGGCGCAGATCTCCGCATGTGGACCATGGGCACGCGAGTAGCCAAGGCGCTCCTGCGCAAGGTTGTTCAGAGTAATGTGGAGGAGTACTTCCGCTAACTTCACTCGCGCTGACAAGGGTACAAAGACGACATCGCTATCTCGAGATCTCCCTACAGCAGCCTTTTCGCGATCATGTTGCAGCGTAACGAACTCCTATGCTTGGACAACTTGCGCGAGCTCTACGTGAAGACTGGAAGCGAGGTCAAAGGTAAACGTCCGCAGTCGATCATCTCCAATCATTACAAGTTCTCCGTCGTAACAGAGAGCAAACCAACACATGCAACGTAGATCTGCAAGCTTGAGCGTCGCAGGTCATCTCCCAGAATCCTAAGAACCCCCACCCTACCAACGCTGATGCAGATGCGGATTGCAGCTATCCTACCCGAGACGACCATCATGCCTGGAATAGGGCACGTAGCGAGATAGGGAGGGACAAAGTGCTCCTTCACACCTCGCAGGATGTGTCTGGCCTACACCTTCTGGAGTATCTAGCCCGCCAGGAGCAGCTCTCTTGGCTGGATTGGCGTATCCTCCTGTTCGCCAAGAAGGCCATCAATGCTGATCGAATGTCTTGGGCTGGTGCGAGCTCTGTACCGACCTCTGCTATTGGTGTAGGCCTTATCTTTGAGAGCGCTACATCGACGCCAAAATTCACTTGGTCTACGCCACCAACATCTGCGGACGACAGGACCAACTCTCCCGGTGGTCTGGTCCCTTGCGTTAATCGATATTTGCTCAAGTTTGTCACGGCGCAAGTAGAGCTTCTAACGGATTCAGTGCCAACGAGAAGGGAGTATACATATGGCGAGCTCTTTCTTCAAGTGAGCGGCAACTCCAAACCCAAGGAAACCACGCCACGCCGTACCAATGGCTCGCTCGACTCTCCTGCATGCAGCGATTGCTGTGCTTGCAATCGTTCCTAGCGTCACTCCTGCCCACTATGCCTCCTCGCACGATAGGGTCAGCAACACTCCGCCCATCGATGGCGGTACAGTGACTAATAGTCTCCAGGCGCACAACCGGCACGCTCACAAAAGGGACTCAGAGCCTATCTCATGGCTGGGACCGAGCTCCTCTTGCGCCGACCTAAGCCGTGAGTACCAGTGCTATCTGGCTGATAGTGGGAGGGCAGGGCACTGACTCCGTTCGCAGTGGTCGGAAACCTCGCACATGACATGTACTACTACACTGTATGAAGCCCCGAAGAACGTCTATGACATGCGCTAATGATGAAACCTATTGCTCTCAGCACGCGGACTTATCGCTTTACAGTAAGTCACCTCAAGCCTAACGGAAAGGTTCTGCAGATGTTCCATGGATAGCTGACACTCTGGTAGCCTGGCTTTTGAGCAACACCGATTACCAAGGCTACAGCTGGTTGGCAGACTTCGGGACCATTTACGGCGTCAGCAAGGACTTACCGGCTGTCAAGGCTGGACAGACACGAACGAATGCGTAAACCTCAACTGCCTCAATATGCAAGTAAGTCGGGCGCCCCGAAAGACGCACGCACACATCTGTTTCCTGTCTGACGTGGCCTCTGTGATAGAACGATACAGCGGCGTATACTGCTTGGCCTTATCTCGTTATCGTCTCGGCCCAGAACTTCAACAACGTAAGTCGTCCTTGATCGATACGAAAACGTCCCGCTAATCACAAGTGTCCAGTACTACTCCAAGGTCTACACGGCGATGCGCGATGCCCAAAACCAATACTCCAACAACCAGGAGGCCCTACAACAGGCATGGTGGCCGGCTGGCAAAGAGGCCACTGCAATATATGCGGCAGAGAACACATTCATCAACGCCATGGTCTGGGCGGGGTATTTGACATCGGGAGCCATGGCATTCCCTGTTTTCGGCATCGAAGGAAATCTTCTCTCACTTGCTAGCGAAGCCGCGATGGCAGGAGCTGCAGCCGCTGCCTTCGCACGACCAAGCAACGATGCGGGAGAGGATGACTTACAAGCTCTTGCTAAGTTCGAGATGTAAGGCACCTGGCTCTCTAAATTCCATCTGTCGGCGCTGACATGTGCAGTGTGGTATCGGCTTTCAGCGAAGGGATGATGAACTATATCGGCAACATGACTCAGGGCATTATCGTCGACGGTGAGTGATCTATGTTCAGAGCTTTTACTCGAGATAGCTGCTAACACTCATGGGAATCAGGCACATCCAACGGGACTAGCGTACACGACGCTCTCCTCAATGGCACTTGGCTCGACATAAGGGACATCCCAGTGCTGGCTGAGGTAGGCCCGATCAACCTGGAGCAAACGTACTATGCCGCTTTGATGGCCGTCATGATTAACTTCGCGTGGGTAAGTTGTTGCGAATGCTGTCCGTGACCTCTGGCGGACACTACCGTCAAAGCTATAACTGGTTGGCTAACTCTCACTAGCTCCAGCAAGATACCTTTATTGTGCAGTATCCTATGAGCGAAGATGATTGTGAGTGCTGCCTAATGGATACTAAAATTCCCTGAAATATCTATGTTGTATCTACTGACGGGCTGGGGTCAGTCAACTCCAACAGCGTATCCTACGGCAGTGACGATTCACGAATGAAACTGTGGCAGGACGGCTACGGATACTACATCATGGCGTATGTACAAGTTCATACAGAGGACTTATGAGCTGCGTATGGAGTTGCTGACATATTGTCAGAATGACGGACTCCGGCGGCCTCTCCTCGACTCCGCCGACCATGCATGACCCGCAGAATTGGGCAGTATGTCCAGATACACAGCAATATTGCGATACCCTTCCTGCAAGTACTGACAGGTCATGCACAGGCACTGCCTGATGGCAGCAACCCTTGCGGCGTTTGGCCGCCGACAGCTCTTGGCGAGTGCGACTATCCCTTTACGGTCCAGGACATCATGCGAAGCAGCATCGGTGGCTTCAATCAGTCCGGCACCATCACCTTCAACTACACGGTTCCGGCAGACTCCGGTGATGACTTGCTCGTCGGCCTGGACGTTACAACGACGTCAGCGACTGAACTCTTCTCCCAGAAGGGCTGGTTCAACATTCCCATCTGCGTGATCGACACGGATATGATCAGCCAGGAGACATTCTTCGGTGATTTCCAGACCGACGAAGGCCCAGGAGGACAAGGCTTGAACCCTCCGTAAGCTTACCATGACGTTTGCTGACTGCGGTTCGTTGCTGACCGACCATCATAGGTTCTGTGCCTGCCAGAGTTTCGAGGATAGCAATGGCGTGAAGATCACCGATATGCTCCCGAACCTGGATAAGGTGGGGTATTTCTATGGTTCTACCAGGCACGGTTGCCCAGCTGGCTACGATGGATAGATCGTTTCTCTGTGACTGCACAGCAGCTTCGCGTAGCCGAGTACGCTGCAAGAGTGCTTCATCGATGATGATGACTGGCTGCTAAGGCGAATAGCAGCAGGTTCGGGGATGGCGGAGAATGGACAATCGGCAGTGAAGGTTGTGCAGACGCAAGATGCAAGACTTCTCTTCAATTGGTATTAAAAACGCTTGGGACCCTACGTCGGACGGATATAGGAACAGACCGGTTGGGCACCTTCTGACTTTGTAAGCGATGCGCCACCACCGTGTGTCCCGCCTGATCGTCACCTCGGCGGTCATCCAGATGCGGTCCCTTTATACCAGTCTCGCCAAATTCGCCATGCCCTCACATTTGCGAAGCCTTGAATACCGGTTCTGTGCATCCTTCGTCTCCGCGCCAGCTTCTCCGGTGATGGTCAGGTACTGCGAGGTCTGGCGACATTGGACATTGCGGCAGTCTCCGAGGACCGGAACCTTCTGAATCTTCTTGTACCGTGTTCCAGGCAGTCGAAAGAACTCTAGGCTGTGGAACGAGCAGCATTTTCCAGAGTCAGCCGACCGGATTCATCTCTCTGAGTCCTAGTCCTCACCCTCACCAGTCGCTATCCACTCATAGCTGTAGCCCCCGTACAGACCGCACTCCTTCAACTGCTTTCTAAGGAAGACTGACCCTTCATCAACACACTTCCACTCGTCTCCGAAGGCCCTACCGACACCATCACGAGCTTGGGAGGGGGCAAAGACGAACGTCCTCCTCGCTCTGGCCCAATCCATGGTGGGCGAGTAGTAAGCGTACGTTCCATAGGAATGCATGCATACGACTTCCACTTCGACCTCTAGCCCCCGATGGGCCAGTGTGCCGTCGAGATGCTCGATACACCGTGCTATGCGCTTGGGGTCAAACCCCCTGAGCAGCTTCTGTGGTTCATCGTGTTTGCGAGCCTCAAACTCGGCGACAAAACGAATGTGCCGCACGTTCCTTGCAAGACCGTGTTGATCTTCTATGTCTTGCAGAAAGCTTCGTAATGCGGTCCAGACGGTGTCGGCGAATCGAGGCGCTGATATCAAAACAACGTTTGGGGTGTGTCTGGGTCTCCCCCACCAGTACCACCTTGCGGGTGGAGAACGCGGCGAGTTGCCCTTGTGGTCTCTCCAGAACACGACGTCCAGTTCTAAGTTGTGCGTAGTCGCTTCTGCCCAGGCTGGTAGGAACTCCTCTCTGACTTTCCTGGACAAGAGCAGGAAATTCAGAAGTCTTCCTCGCAGCTGTTGTCGCTGCTCTTTACGGACGTCTTCCACAAAGCCACGGGGTGCGTTGTCCTCGCGGAAACCGTAGTGATCATCCAGCTCTAGGCACATCAGGCTGTACATTTGTATCCTCAACTCGGCTGGGAGGTCGAAGAGCCCGATCCGAAGACGTCTCCTGCTAGAGCTGACACCAACTTCTGCGGCGAGGGCGTTAATGCCTACACAGCGATCGTCAGCTAAGGTCGACTGGTGTCAGGAAAGTCCGTACTCACTGCCGCCATTCAGAATCTCGTTGTCATGGTCTCTTGAATGCGCTGCGTATCGCCGACGCTGCCGGTGTTCCATCGGATGTCTCAACATGTGCATCATGTGGCCAACAAGTTTAGCGAGCGAACTCGGGGGATGCAGTAAGCCCATGACTTGCTGTTGATCAAGAGACAATTAGTGACGAGGCTATCATCAGGGAAGAAATTGTCGAAGTGGTAGTCGTAGCGAAGGCTTCAGGTGACTCAGATGGCTTCATCGTGACTCAACGGCGGGATACCGAAGTCTGGTATATTTCCAAACGTTTCAATGCAACCAAAGAAGAGGATTCGCCGACCGAACCGATGGGTCAACACAAGTTGCATAGCTGCACACAAGCCCAGCCCCACAACCAGAGCCCACCGAATTGGACGGCGGCGGGGAGCCCAAAGAAGGTGTGTGGGCATCATAATCGGTAGTGGTGTTTGGCACTTTGCTTCGTTCGTGGTTAGCTATGTAGGAGGTATAACCAAGGCTCACAGTGAGCCGCTACAGCCATCACATTCCTCAATGTTTACCGACTTCCAAACGACTTGCTGTCTCGTCAAGGTCGTCGTTACCTCGCGCTGACAAACTGTCCATCTTAGTTGTAAGCGGCGACAGCCCTCTGGAAGTCAGCGTCGATCGCAGCCAAAGCAGCGTTGGCCGCATCCTTCTTGTCGGCGGCAGCCTTGTTGATGAGAGCTGCGCCCAGGTCGTCTGTGTCGGACTGCAGGGTGGTCTAAAAGTGGGAGGTTTCACAGGTCAGCCTATGTAGCTTACATGCGGATGAGAAGCGGACATACCAGGTCGTTCTTGACAGTGCTGGTCAGACCAGCGCTCTGGAACTGGCTCATCTTGTTGATGATGGCCGTTATGGAGTCGTCGATGCTGGGCTCCAGAGTGTTGTTGATGTAGTCGATCTACACCGCCAAAGTCAGCACTGCTTCGACCATATCTCGTCTCGTTTGATTTGATCAAGACCTACGATATCCTGGCTTTCAGCGCTGTTGACAGGCTTCAACAACATAATGTCAGTCCCTGGCTAAGAGGAGTTGCTGTATCCTGCCTGAGCTTCACTTACAGCGGATGCCTGCGCATCGTCTGTGGCAGAGTTGATGGAGTCTTCGAGATTGCTTTCGGCGTTGGTCACGGGGAGAGCGCCGAAAAGGCCACCGGAGTAGCTGTTGACGGCGTTGGTCAATGCGACAACATCGCCGTTGATGTCCATCTGAACGTGGGATCAGCAGTGTCTTCTTATGGAGTTTGCTCTTCAATCTCTCGCTCTACCCACCAAATCAGTCTGGATCTGAGCGGCGTCGCGGCGGATGACCTTGCTGGTCGCGGCAGTTACGCTGACCGCAGCGAGGAAAAGGCTCTTGATTCCGACCATGTTTGCGTTTATGGATGGTGATTGGGGTGAAGAGTACGATTGACGTTATGAAGTGTGATGGAGTGTGTTGGATGGTGTTGGGAACGGATGCTGATGGGATGCTGTCTGATCGAAGGGTTTCCTGGGCTCCTTTTATACCATGCCGTTGCTGCCTTTGGTGCTGGAAGCGACGGAGTGGTGCGCCATTCGGCCCTCGGTGCTCCAAGGTATTCAGCATTCACCCTCATGCTGATGGAGATGAGGATACTGTCTTTGGGTCGTCAACGCTTCCACGACGCCGTCGATGCGAGCCAAGGCCTTACTGCAGTGGTTGGTCCCACAATGTTGAAGCGTGAGCTTGAGGTAGAGAGTAACAACACCTCGGATAGTGCAGGCAGGTATGGAAGCCTCCGTGAGGCTGCTCCTGGAGCGGAAGCCGGCCTGCACAACGTCCTGCGACCACTCGGATACGCCATGGCTAGTCTGGATATTCAGGTACGCGTGAAGGCCATTGGCGGTAGAGCCGTTCCATGGCGATCCGGAAATATGGGGTTGCAAAGATGGCGCTGGCGCCAAGTTGTTGATCTGCGTTTTGGTGCGTAGCTTAAAAAGGCCGACCACCCGACTTGGTGGTTAGGTGATACTTTGGGTTGGATGAGAAGAGGTGTATTCGTGAGTACACTGCATATCGGGACCTAGGTCGACTCAATGTGAAGTCTGAGATTGCGGGGAAGAGACAGAGATGCCCAGAAATGATGGTGCATAAGTCAGCCAGATCAATGTGAGCAGTCGTCGGCTAAGAAAGCCATTGCCCTGGTCGGAGTCAGAATTACTACAAGAGAGTGTGATGATACTATAGCTTTGTCACAATAAAGCATTCGGCCGGCGCCGGAATACTCAAGACCTTCGTTCCAAAGCTTCTGCCCTCTCCCACTCTCCGCCTTTGCATAAACCGAGGCGTGGGGAAACGAAATCGATTTCGACAACTTTGCCAAGTCTATAAAGTACTGCAGTGACTCAAGTGGGTACTAGAATGATACTGGTATACCTAGGTCCTAGCTCGACTTGAAGTGGAGTCTGAGAATGCGGAGAGAGTTCAGGGTCGACATGCTTGGCAACTTATATATCGTCTTTGCTCCTGGCGCGGGCCGTGCGGTAGGAGCGGAGCGAAGAACCATGGGATACCGCCTTCCTTCTTCGCGTGTCGCGAGTCGCGATTCTCACCGGCCAGCGATTTGGCTCTCGTCCTCATCAGCGGCGGATGGCTTTCACGCTGGCTAGAGCCTTCGTCAGCCTCACGTTTTGGCCAGCCAGCGCTCTCAACAGTCGAGCCAAGTTTGAAGTCAAAGACCACCTCCCCTGCCCCAACACGTGCCGCTATTTTCGCGAGCCTGGCTTTCTGCCCTCAATTTCGCCAGTCACCGCTCGCGATATAAACGTCAAACTCCGCCTTCCTTTCCCGCGCTATCTTCGCCAGCCAGCGGTTATCTGGCTCTCATCCACACCGACTAGCTTCCGGTCCCCGCTCTCGCAGCCTTGCAAACCTTTTCGCCAGCCAGCGCTCGCGGCATCGGCATCTACATCAGCTGACTTTCTACCCTCGCCCCCGCCAGCTTCCCTCGCCTTTCCGCCAGCCAGCGCTCTTCTCCGCAGCGCTTGTGTCGATTTTCGCCAGCTAGCGTTTTTCGAGTGATCGTGCCTTCTCCCCAAACTGCATTTCCCAACGGCACAGGAGTCAGATACTCATCTTCGGGCTAGTGATCGTGACCACAGCTCACGATCCAGTGCTCATAGCGAACACTTCGTCACCTAAGTTTCGCACCTTCCTTGTATGCTTCCATTCGCCGGTATTTCGAACTCGGGTGAATTCTGCCGAGCGCCGACGCAGTCGGCGAGGCTTGGTATCTTGAGACCATGATCAGCGTGCTTTGAAGTCTTCAATGCCTTCTAATGATGAGCATTCTTGAGAAACTGTTGTCAATGGTATGAAACACGCCCAAACTTCTCCCGCGTCGTCGCTTGTTTGGTAGGTTTGCGGGCCGATTGAAGCTTAATAGCCGGCCAATGGTGCAACGAGAAATCGATCGGACCATTTTGACATGTTCTGTACCGTTGCCAATGGCTGGAACAAGGCAGATTGAAGCATAAATCACGATGAATGCGTAGCCAAAACGCGGGGAATATCACACCATTGTCGCGTTCAGGAAACGATTTCGAAATTCTGAAAGTCGAGGAAAAGGAGGATTTTGAAACGCCGCCGAGCCGCCAACACTTAAGCTTATCGCATGGGGCCGACGAGAGCATCAAGTAGTACGGAGGAGCATGATGTTTTGCCGTCCAGCATGCGCAATGGTGTCAGCGTTATCGCATAATGCATATCGGGCTGATCTCTCACCCCAACTTCACCCACCCGTATCTCCGGTGTTTATGAAGTGCAGGAAAGGGTTGGTGGCGTTCTAGACAGCTCTGAGCCGTGGGAAAAGGTCGCGTACTTATCTTGCGATATTGTGGTGGCGTTGCAGGTCTTTCTTGCCAGTAACACGCTGCAAGGAAGCTCCATCACCGGCATCTCCACCAGACGTCGAAAACACGGGAGGGTGGGCGGCGCATTTGATCGTCCAGACGGGATACTCGGCCTACTGCGTAGAGCCAATGCTGCGCGGTTTTGTGGCGAGATGCGCGTGGTAGGCTAACGCCGTCGACCCCCTTTACAGACCACCACTCCAGTTGAACAGCATGGGGCAGACGTCGGAATCACCTTCTCCATGCGTTCGTTGTTTCTGGACACTCTGCCGACATTGTAGATCAGCGTATTCGCTTTACTGTGCTCGTAAGCAGGCGAAAGTGTACTCTCACCCATGAAACAGACGCAGGAGCACGCAAAAGCAAAGGGCGACCCTTCCATCATTTTCGTCCTGACTTTTCGCTCAAAAAAGGTCTCATGTGCAAAGGCAATGCGAAATGCGTTCGTTCACAGACCCGCTTCCAAGTAGACAGCATCGCGGGTTTGCGGGCGTATAGTTGGCTTGGAGATACGAGAAAGCGAATTGCGGGTTGTTGGCGTGGTTGCCAAAAGAGCGTGCAATTTTCCGATCCTCGATGAGCTCCAGAACGAGATAACTCAACGAATACTTGTCGCTTCCAAGTTCTGGCACTGGCAAACGATTCTAGATATTTCAAAGTACACCTGCGACATGTGCTTCCATTCAGTCTGGTCGATGTACTACAAAAGGTCTCTTGGATAGTTCGGCGGAAGTCGTAGTAGTAGTGTCTCGAAATCTTTTCGCAGATGAACCGCGGTTGTTGCTACGTTTGACGGTTGTTGCTGGATATGCAATTCAGCCCGCGTTCCGGAAAGAGCTCGGCGTTTGGCGGGGAAAGTGCAAGCGACGAGGAGGGCAACTGCACGCACTTCGCCCTTCGGACTTCCTTCATCAGTCACTTCAATGCATCTCACGGCTTACGCTTCCTGTTGTCCTACCTCCTACAAGTCTTCGAATCCATCAGCAGAAAGTAACAGCGCCAGCCACAGTCTTCAGTCATGGAGCTCACGATAGGAAAGAAGCCCCGAGAGTCTCAGATGCGGGTTGTACCTGCCTGCAAGCTATCATGAAGCTGCTGCCTATTTGATGCGGACTGCGCCGCTCCTGCTTCTTTTCTTGTCGCTCTTTTTAATCGCTCGCAGTCTCGTCATCCAAGTCTCTTTTTACATACGCGCGCGAGCATCCGGTTTGACTGATTTACACTTGAAGTCTATGAATTGGGCAGCATTCGTCGCGCTCTACTCCCTGCCACGCAAGATATACCGCAAGCTCCAGCAATCAGCAGCCGGCAGGATGGCCTCCAGTCCGCCGAGTACACCCATTGGACCGTCCGACCAAGCCGAGATCCCTGCCGTCCTGTCACCACGCCAGCAAATCGAGCTATCGACCAAACGTACTTTGAGCATCGAGACTGCTCTCAACGACGAAACTCTCACCATATGCAACCCCCAGTCAAGCTGTCCGCTATACCAGATACCCAAGGAGCTCCGAGATATCATCTTCGAGTTCACTCTGGCACCATACGAAGACTCGTCACGCAAGTACCAGGAGACAGCTTACTATTATCGTCCAGGTCACACCGCGCCACATAAGGTCTCCACTGCGCTCCTGTTGACGTGCAGACGAGCATGGCTCGAAGGCAATGCCATACCAATGCGAAATGCGGAGCACGCCTTCTGGTACCAGCGAGGACCGCATGACGAGCACGGCGAGGCTGGATGGGGGAGGAATATCACCGCCGAGAATCGACGCTATACCAAATTCATCAACGGTCTCACGAGCCTCAACCTGCGGAACGTGATGAATGTGCACCTCTTCGTGCAAATGTTCAAGCTTCAAGACTTCAATGGAGAAGACTTTCACCGACAAAGGCAACTTCCTATCCTATTTCCTGATCATAAGCTCTTACAGGGCTTCAGGCCGAGGAGCTTCCAGATCACCATCAGGCATTCGGACTGGGAGTATCTTGCTCGTACAAGCAAAGGTATGAGGTTCTCGCTGACTGTTGACAGGAATTGGGAGGCGGACCATCCGCTCAGATTGGACTACCAACTGATACAGTCTATCCTGGACAATCCTTTGCTTATCGGGGTGGAGGAATTTAAGCTTGAGCTCGAGACTGTCGAGGGGAAGAAGACGCAGCTCCAGGCCATAGTCGATCGCCTCGCCAGGATGGAGGGCGCCGTGAGACACCCTCCTTTAGGCTCCGATCCAGGTGCGCCACACACTAGACTTGTCATGAAAAACAACCCAACGATCTGGCACTGGACAGGTACATCTCGCATCAACGACGAAGCCCGTCCGATCTACGAGGGACAGAACACACTGCGCTATCATGTTGCTGTCCTCGCATGGCGGCCGGTATCTGCGGACCCAGAGCAGCGGTGTCCAGTCCAGCAGTATGTTCATCATCGGATCATGCCAGGCGATCCTGGCATGATCCGACAGAGAGCCTTCAATGCGGCCCATCGCGAGCGTCTACGTCAGCGTCGCTGGCAGGGGAAGCCGTTCAGCGAAAGGGCCACGTACGTTCACCGGGAATCTGCTGAGCGAGCGAACGACATGGAAGACGCAAGGAGAGTCATGCACGAGAGGGCTATGGGGAGTCTGGAGGTGAAGCGCTTGGAGAAACAATGGGCTGAAAGTGGTTCATTACTGAGGTTCGAATATTGAGGAGGCAGTTTACTAGCCGGGTCCGAAGGGTGCAAGAGCAGCCGATGGGGATCGTCGCTAGAGCCATAGGTGTTGAGTGTCTGTTCATGATGGGTACTTCGTTGACATATGACTACGTGGAGAACGAGGGGTGAGGGATGATGTATACTCATACTTCGCCAGTCATTCAGCCACTTGTTTCATCTGGCCGCGCTTCAGCCTAGCCACAAATATGAATGTCGCATGTGTATCAAGCCATTGACTGGAGCATAGCATGCAATGACGGTGTCTCGCATGCTCCATTCATACTCGAGATGTCCGGGACACTGGCTTCCACACCGATCATGGACCGATATCGATTCTTCCCATAACTTGCAACGACCAATGTGATGCAGCGGTATCAGTTGCTGGCCCCTCAGACTTACCTCGCAATAAAGGTCTGGGTATCTACTAGCGTGTAGGTTTCTTGGTACCGAAGCAAGAACTGGAAGCGATCAAGAGGGCAAGAAGAGGCCTTCACCTAGCAACGTCCGTACCTCTTCGTCGACATTCCCGTTCGTAAGGCAACGGCCAGAAGATCCAATCCACGGGCATCACCGGTGACGAGGAGCCCAAATTTCGAGCGTTTCGATATACTGGACTATGGTTGAGACGATCTGTAACAGGTCTTGAATGTCTGATCTTTTTGAAACCTTGCAGAGCTTCTAGGACCCCATTTGGTCTGCATTTGGGAAAACCAGAGCGAAGTCGCACTGACTTATCGCCTTTGGAATGTCAGCATTGCTTGTCTGTTTATCGCATTACCACAGTCTTCGACTTACGTTCGCCAAGTTCACCTTATTCAACTTTATTCCAGCCATGATATCGCTCTTCAAGCTGTTGAGCGAAGTCTGATCTTGACTTAGCTTGCCCGTCAACCCTAACGCGAGAGACTTCTCCGTCTCTTCCGCTGCTTGGTACTTCGCCAGACCAGAGAGGGCAGGGTTGCCAGCGGGAGCAATCTCCTGGTTGAATTGCCGGAGGTTCATGCCAGCTTGGATGTCACTGAGAAGCTCGCCCTTGGCAATGTAGAATGCGGTCATATTGACTGGGTTGGCGCTTTCGGCGGCCTCGACGGCGAGTGTGCCATTGTACTCTGCCCATTGCCCTTGGATATTGAGGTGGATGCCTGTGGCTAAGGCTACCACTGCTTCGCTGCAGGGTCCCTTGGAAGAGCCCGAGCCCCATTGAGGGCGGTGTGCTGATACAACACCGAGGAGGATGGAAGCGGTTGCGAAGAGGCCTAACATCTTGAAGGAGAAATGACAAAACCTAGGAGGTGTTGTATGTGTTTGAGATCGGTTGCGCTTGCACCGTACGAGAGAAGACGCGAGTTGAAGATGAGGAGCAGCACCTCAACTTGCCATAGCGGGACCTGCAGCTTATGTATCACTCACTTAAGCTACCGTCGTCGTCCGCGTCATGCTCACGTGAAGACGTTGGTTCCTAGCCTCGAAACACAAATAGAGCCGCAGATCGTGAGGAGATCTGGGGTTAGTGAGGAGCTTGGCCAAAGCTTGGATGAAGCTTGTCCCCAATTGACCCCATCTGGTCGAGGCCTGCTGACGACTCCTCCACTTTTGGTCGGTTGCCGTGATGAAACAGTTCAGTCTAGACTTCGTGACCCGCGAGGCTCTCACAAGTACTCTAAGACGCAACTCCTCAGACTGCGTTGTTGCTCACACACGATGCAAACCGACGGAGCAACCAAAGTTCGATCTTTGATGCCATGCCCAAACCATGAACTAGCGAGAAGGGCTCAAAGACTTGTAAATGAATAGCTACAAGGTCTGGCTAGCTGCCAACGTGCTTATGGACTTGAAGCAGTATCAGCTCGATGGCAACCTATGGCTCAACTTCAGTGCAGTAGTGCACAAGGTCTGGTGGTACTTAGGCGTCATTATCATCTCAAACACAACACCTTGCCAATGTCACATCTTGGCACATATTGCGAAGATCGGAGATGGCTGTCTAGCAACTCGACCCGCCGGTTGTTACCTACTAGCTATATAGAGGAAGTAGGGGCAAGTAGGTCTCGAACTCTACGGTATCTTAGATAGAGAATATACTAACTAGCTATCGAGTAGCGGATAGTCGATCTAATACTATTCGTACGTAGGTACGAGGTATCCTTAATAGTAGACCTCGATTGCTACTTTTTCTAGTATAGTAACGAAAGATGCCGTTAGATGCCTAGTAATAAGAGTAAGATCTATAAGATTTAGTAGACTCTTACTACCCTCGATAGTAATATCTATATAAGTATTAAGGGTCTATAAATAAGAGGAGTAGTAAACGTATAGTCGTATAAAGTATCTAAGAGAGTATAAGAAGAGCGCGCGCTTAAGTAGGAAGGAGCGTAGCGCTAGCTAGAAGCGGCTATTAGCGCGAGTAGAGCCGCGTACCTAAGGCTATAGTATTATATACGAATCGTAATAGTACTCTCCTTCTTATCTAGAGTCGCTCCTACGACAATATCTATTATAGTAGCTATAGTATCTTCTATAGTAGCTCGCTTATATAGTAGTAAGCTCTTAACGTAACTCTTATACTAAGCCTCCTTCTATAACTTCTTAGAGTTATAGTAGTAGCAAATATCTATCTCTTAACGACGCGTACTACTTAGAGGTTATATACTATCTAGAGTATAGTTACTAAGCCTATTCCTAGGAGAATACGACTTAACTCTTAGCTAGTCCTATAAACTACTAACGTAGTAATAATACGCTTTATTAGTAATAAGCGACTACTTCTAGATTACTAGCGTACTCTCTTTAGTTATAACTTATAGCTAGAACTCCTCTAGTAGTCCTACCTTCTATAGGTAACGTCTATAAAATACTAATACTAATTTATTACTTTCTAGTATTATATTATCCTACTAACGCTATAACCTTATACTACCTCTCTATACTAAGAAGTACTATAGATTGCCCTATCTTATTCGTAAGTCTAATACCTCTTTAACCTCCTATTCGAGTTCGTCGTTAATAAGGATCGGATCTAGTAGTAAGGGTAGTACTTAACTAGGTAGTAGATCGCTTATAGCGAGGTAGAGTAGTAACGTATAGAAGACTAGATACTTCTAGCTCTCTAGTTCGATCTCTAGTTTATAAGCTCTTTAGTAGGTCTCTAGTACTTTATAAGGACTAAGGTACTTACTATCTAGTTTCTTACTTAAATGCTCGGTCTTACTATATCTCGTATCTAGCTATACTATATCGCTAATACGAATTAGTAGTAGATCGTTCTAGTCTCGATTTGCGTACTTAGTATATTTCGCTTACGTAATACCGTACGTCGCGCGTAACTTATTAAGTACCGTATTTCCTTTATTAGTAATCTTATTAGTACGTAGAATATAGGAATACTACTACCTTATAACCTATAGGCGTAGTAGGAAAGGTTAAGTCTCTATATACGAATACTATACGTAATCTATAAAAAACGAAGTTATACTAGTACTAGTAGATACGCTATCGTTTATAACGAATTTAGCTAAGAGTAACTAGTTAACCTAGTCGTTCTAATAATAGGACACGTACTTACGTAGGTACTCTTCGAGAGTTTAGTTAGTACGTTCGAATTAGCTATTAGTTTCTAAATAAAAAGCGGACGAGAGTATACGCTTAATACTAAGCTACTAATATAATCGCGCCTACTACGCATTTTTAAATTGCGTACTATAGTCCGAAGTAATTGCCTTAGGTAGGCCGTATTAAGAGAATACGTAATAGTAGAACAACTCGCTATAGTAATCTCCTTTTAAGCTATACGTTAGTAGAAAGCGTACGCGTTTCGTTAACTTGTTAGTAACCGTAAGAATATGCTTATACTCTAGCCTATCTCGCTTATATAGTAGTAGCTCGACTATAAGATCTATAGTAATATATTGCTAGTAGTTGTCTAGTATCTCGCTTAGCTATAGTAGCCCCTAATATCCTTTCCTAGAGGGTACTACTTTACGACAAGTATAATAGTTCCGAATATAGCGCTTTATATCGTAAACTATCTTTAGCTAGTAAGTACTATTACGCTAGAGGAGTTCGTAAGTACGAGAGACTCCTATATGTCCTATAGTTAGCTTATTATAATAATAGCGAATAACGACTATACGTAGGTCTACGTAGTTTAGTACGTAAAGAAGGCTATTAATAAAGAGTAGGCTAGCTTCGTTAATTGCGTAATCGGCTACTACTACCTTCTAGTTCTTAAGTAGAGTAGGTATCCGATTATCCTTTAATTCTTCGATAGCGTTCTATAATACTAGATCGTTAGCGTATATACGCCTAATTGTTTCTATAATTAGTAGCTCGTCTAACGTGTTCTTAACTATAGGAGGAGTTTCTACTACTATACCCCTCTCTAGAGGGTGCTTACTATCCTCGGTAAGTAGTTAGATATAATCCGGGTTAGCCTCTATTACTCTATTAGAGTTCGCTAGTAATAGTACTATACTCTCTACCTCGTCTTCGTAGTCCTTAACGTATAGCGTTCGAGGCGACAAGTCTAGCGATATAGGAGGCGATATCGATAGAGAGACAACTTTAGCTAGCTCTACTACGTTCGGAGTAGTAGGAGCTACCTCGATAGGTACGGCTACCTATAGTAGTAGTAATGTCGGTAGGGATACTACCTTAGAAGGTACGACTAGTACTTGTTACTAGATTTGTATACTATAGCGTAGTTTAGTAGCTATAAGTTCTTACTCGTTAACTAAGCTAAGAAAGACCTCCTTTAGTATTACCTTAATAAAGGAAGCGCTAAGCTAAAGGCGTTCGTTAATATTCTTTAGTTAGAGTAGTATCTACTACTAGTACTAGACTCTTAGATCCGACGGACCCGTTAGTATATCTTGCGAGCGTCTAGTTAACGAGTCCGGCTTAGTTCCTTAAGTACTAGAGCGATAAGTAATTTTAAAGTTAAACTATAAAAGGAACTCGGCCTAGCGAGCTTAGTAGCAATTTAGTATCTTAGTTATTATAAAGTATTTAAGATTACGATAGTCTAATAGGACGTTTACTAGTTCCTAGGCCTTAGAGATAAGTTCTAGTTACTATTCTTTAAAAGATTTAACGACTATAAGGAGCTCCTTATCGTAAATGTCGTAGTTATATTCCTATAGCGACATCTTCTTTAAGTAGAAGGTAATAGGCTTAAGAACGTCGTCGTATATTTACGACAATATTATAAGGAGTCGTTTAGTAACTAGTATTGTCTACGAAGTATATAAGAGATATAAAGCGGAACGCCCTTTTAAGAAGGAACGTTAGCGTACGGCAATAGCCGTACGCGAGGTTTTAGAGGTACTAGCTACCTAAGGTAGCCTATTATATATAGAGTTCGTAATATAACCCCCCCCCTTTAAACGTCGAGGTCCTCTAAGACTATTTAGCGCTATCGCGAAAGCGATATTATCCTCTAGCGCTTTATCTCTATTATTAATACCTCTATTACCTCTATATAGTATAGCGGCCGACTAGTACGCGCGACGAGCAAGAACCTCTAGGTCTAAAATCGTAGCGGTTAGTAAGGTAGTCGCTACTAGCGTAAAGGACTTAGTAGTAATAGTAGCTAGCCTAGAGGGCAACTATACTAGCTCGCGTAAACGCGACTAAGTATTAGTAATAGCGGCTAGCTCGTAAAGAGGCAACTATACCGGCTCCTTTAGAGGTCGCGACAACGGCTATACTAACGTCGCGTTATTACTTTACGAGCTAGCTAGAAGTATGTCGTCGGGTATAGACTTGCCGCGACGATAGTAAAACGTAGCTACTATACTACGAGCGTTAGCGATACTATCCTTGTTAGCCTATAAGTTGTCGGCTAGATCGTCGTATCCCTTCTACTTTACTAACTACTTATACTACTATACCTAATCCTCTCCTTTCTTTACTCTACTAGCTTGCTTCTATATTCGTATATCTAGTATCTCTTAAACTACCTACTCTTTCTCCTTAGATCTATCTTCTTATACTACTTCGATTGGAGTAGGCGGTAGTTCGATCTATTCTAGTAACGGCTCGAGTCGGTTAGCTAGTTAGAGTAGGTTCGTATATACGGCGTTAGCGAGTCCTTAAAGGGTACCTAGCAATCTAATCTTATAAGTAACTAGCGTAGTACTAAGGGCTTCGTATACCTTATATAGCCTAGCGAACTTATTGTCTAGCTTCTTAGACGGTCGCGTAGTATCCCAATTCTTAGTACTTATATATACTTTGTTGCCGATCTTATACTATAGTAGGATACGTCTATATAAATTTGCGGAGTCGGCTTAAGTATACTACGCTAAGATTAGATAACGGCGTAGTTCCGTATAGAGTTCGGACATACGAGTAGCGAAATTACGTACTTTAGCTACGTCGAGCTTATATAAGGATAGTACTACGTCCGATACTAGTACGAGTTCCTTCGCGAACGAGAGGTATCGTCCGGTATTTATATAGAACGGAGTAACGCTAGTACTCTTATTTAGGTAGTTGTTAGCTAAGAACTCCGCGAGTAGCAACTAATCGACCTAATCGTCCTATACGTAGCTAACGTATATACGAAGGTATTGCTCTATACCTTAGTTCGTTCGTTCGGACTAGCCGTCGGTCTCTAGATAGTATACTAACGATAGTTTCCGAGTAATCTTTAGTATGTCGTAGAGGTAGCGCTAGAAGGTAGCCCTAAACTACGTACTACGGTCTAAGATAATAGAGTCTAGCAAGCCGTACTTTAAAAACACGTACTTTAAAAAGTACCGTACTATAGCTCGCGCGCTTATCGACTTTACTAGTATAAGGAGTCTTGCCTTCGTTAATCTATTAGTAACGGTTAGGATATTGTTATAAGTTACTCCTTCGAACGACTTGCTACTAGGAAGGTTAACGACGAAGTTAATAGCGATATCCTTCTATAGTTAGTACGGTACTTTAAGTAGCTAGAGTAAGCTACTATAGGCTTATCTTAATAGCTTCGCTATTCGGCAAGCTCTATAGTTATATACGAATCTCTTAATATGCTTAGTTATCCTTAGCTAGTAGTATTAACGACGTAGTAGTTCTAGTATACGTACTATACCTAGATAGCTAGCTACGAGTACGCTATAGTACTATTAGAGTACGAGTAGTCGTACTCTATTATTATCTAGTACCTATAGCTTGCCTTTAATATAGATAAGGCCGTCGCGTATTTCGTAAAGCGAGAGATTAACCTTTACTTACTATAAAAACGTCGTTACGTTTACTCCCCCTTTTAGATACTCGATAGTCTCCTAATATTAAGGGTCTACTATCGTAGCGCTCTAAATTATAGTATCTAGCGAGAGTATAATACCGCCTTCGTCTTTATCGTCGCTATTAGGGACTAGTACGCTCCTCTCGCTCTTGTCCTCGAACGAGTCCGATACTAATACTACTAGTAGTAGAGCTAGCGGCACAATATTAGCGTCTAGTAAGGATTTATCGGACTAGATAATTGTGCGCCCTATTACTTTCTTTAGCTAAAGCGGTATAACTACCTTCGGCAGTAGTAGTCTAGTCGCCGCTAGTATTATTACTATAGTCGGCTCGTCTAGCTCCTACTCGGCGAGGAAGTTAAGCCGTATAGTAGCGCGAGTACGTACTACGTTATTTACGATCGACTATAGTAGTATTACTACTTGCTCGAGCTTAATAAGGACTACGTTACGGTAGGCTAAGGTGTCGGCTATCGGACGGTCCTATAGTCGTCTCGTTAGAGTATCGGCTCGTAGATTTATCTTACTAGGTCGGAACGTAATACGGAATAAGAACTCGGATAGTACTTCGGACTAGCGAGCCTATCTAGAGTTAAGACGCTTTATAGTTATAAAGTACTCTAGGTTCTTATAATTAGTAACTACTAGCGTTAGGTTCTTATTCGTAGCTATAGAGAGTTCTAGGCGTAGCGCGTTAAAGGACTTTACGATAGCTAGAAGCTCCTTGTCGTAGATATCGTAGTTTCTCTCTAGTACGCTTATCTTCTTTAAGAAGTAAGCGACTAGTCGCTACTTCTACTATCCGTCGACGGTATGCAACTACGAGGCGACGTATGCGACTACGTTATCTAAGGCATCTATCTCGATTATTATTTCGAGCTCTAGGTTAAAGTGCGCTAGAATAGGCTTCCGAATAAAGGCTTACTTAAGCGCCTCGAACGCGTCCTACGCTTCTACTATCTAAAGGAATAGCCTCTTCTTACCGTCTTCTCTAAGCTTGTTAAGGTTAGTTAGTAGGCTAGCTAGCTTCGAATACTAGAAGATAAATTGGTAGTAGAAGTTAGCGAAACCGATAAAGGCTTAAACGTCCTCTAGACGTTTCGGAGTCTTCTAGTTAACTATTGCTTCGATCTTCTCTAGATCTATTTTAATACCTTTAGAGCTAATAATAAGGCCGAGGAATTTCGTTTCGTATATATAAAACTCGCTCTTAGCGATATCGAGTAGTAGGCCTACTTAATATAGAGCCTCGATTACCGTATTTACGTACTAGACGTATTCCTCTAGAGTGTCGCTAAAGACTAATATATCGTTAAGGTAAGTAGTAACAAACTTGTTAAGCTACTAGTAGAGCGTGTCGTTAATATACGCTTAGAACGTAGTAGGCGCGTTATAGAGGCCGAACGGTATAATAATACTCTTATATTAGCTAAACCGAGTATTAAAGGCTATTAGCTATTTATAGCCGGCAGCTACTCGGATTTAGTTAAAGGCGGCGATAACGTCTAACCTCGTATAGTACTTCTTCCCTCTAACCGTTAAGAGAGTCTTATAGATTACTAGTATCGGATACCTATTCTTAATCGTAATTGCGTTAAGGGCCCTATAATCGACGTAGACTCTTAAGCTACTATTCGGCTTCTTTACTACAATTACTAGCGCTATAGTACGCGAGGAACTAGGCCTAATAAAGCCTATTACTAGCTACTCGTCGATCTACTTCTTAATTGCTTCGTTCTTACGATTCGATATACCGTAAGGTTTATAGTATAGCGGCTCGCTACTCTCTTTAAGGTATATCTTATAGTCTATACCCGGCTTGTATAGTAGTAGCGTACTAGCCTCCTTCCTTAAGAAAGCGTGCGTAAGGTGCTTGTACTCTAGTAGTAGTAAAGCTTCTAGATCTAACTTAGCCTTAGTAGCTATAAACTTTGTAAAGTCCTCTACTAAGGTTACTAAGATAGTTAACGCTTTACTACCGCCTAACTCGATAGAGCAATAATATACCTTATCTCCGTCTATCTCTATAGTATAGTAGATGTCTTCGTAGGCTTCCTATACCGACACGCGAGTAACTTCTATACTATCTACGTTTAGCGTATAGTACTAACGTATGTCGAGTACGTTTGCGAAGGAAGTATTATATACTTAGTAGTAATACTTATAGCGGTACTCTAAGCTATCTATTAGGATCATGCTACTAACTAGATCGATACTAGGCTTATACTCTACCTCCTATAGTTGTCTAAGTACTAAGTCGTACTAGAGGTCTACGACAAACGCTATTATCGTTTCCTTATAGCCTCCGATATCTATATCGAAGTCGGCTATATATGTAATTCGATATCCGAGTACTCTACTATCTCCTAGCTTAATAAGACGGCTTCGAGCTAAGGGGTATATCGTAAGGTTGTACTTACGTACGAAAGAGGAGTTAATAAACTAAGACTAAGAACTATTATTAATATATATAGTTGCAATCGCATATTTATTAATCTTTATCTAAATAAGTATATATAGTAGTACCTTCGGCTTATTTGGAAAGTAGCGTACATTCTCTATATTTAGTAACGATACGGAAATAATTAGTATAGTCTTATCTCTTAACTCCTTCTATTCGGTAGCTCTTAGCGCGTTTAAGAGTTGCCTTAGCTATTTCCCGAGCTAGAGCCTAGCTCGCTATTCTAAGTAATAGCGAGGGCGTTATTATTAGTAGTACTAGTCTTCTTCTAGTTTATACGTAACTTAGGACACTTAGCGTACTCGTTAATACGGTAGCTAGTCTAGTAGTAGCGGTAGTAGCGACCCTCGTCGTCGTACTTCCTCTTCTTATCGTCGCTTAAGCGTTAGCGACTACCGTTGTTGCTCTTAGTAGCAGCTATCGTAGTCGTAGTAGTAGCTATAGCCGTAGCTAGCTTAGTCTTCGAGTTAGCCTTCGTACGATCCGCCGTTATACGGAAGGTATCCTTAAGCTTGCGGTAGCGATTAATTAGATTCTATAGAGTAGCGTATACCGTGCCGTCGTTTACCTTACTAGCGTACTTGCCGTTAATCTTCGACTCGATCTAGAAGGTCTTAACTATAGAAGAAGGACGCGTATAGGCCGCAAACCTCTAGTACTTAGCGTAGAAGGCTAAGAAGGACTCGTTATAGCCCTAAGTAA
>JAKLLW010000563.1:0-29650 GCA_022814695.1 Neocatenulostroma microsporum
ATTGTGGGCGTGATGAAGCCCGTGCTGCTGCTCGGTCCTCTTGCGTGAGATGATCCGCTGCCAGATGGTGATGCCAACGATTTGAGCTTGCCAAAGAACGAAGCCTGCCTTTCGCGCTCCTTTGTATTGAGTGCTCGCTCACCGTCTCCATCCGTGTCCCACGTCATCTTAGCCAAGGGCGTCGGCGCAGTTTCTTCCTCTGACGTGATACCTCGCGTGAACTGCACGCTCCTCCTCCGTGGTGGCGTGGCCGCCCCAGATGCATTGGCTTTCCTCCTTGAGCCGATCACGGGAGACGAGTCGGTAGTGCCATTCGCTCCTAGCAGCGCAGTCGTAGGCGCCGGCCCAGTCTCGCCAGGCTGCGCTCCGAAGGGAAAGCTACCTCCAGGTGTTGCAGGACCCCAATGCACGCTTGGTGCATGACCTGTCCCTGGCCGTTCATCCTCGGGCGCCTCTGGCAGGTCTGGAAGGTCCTTGGTGGTTTCGAGGCTCGCCAGTCTCTGTTGTGTTCGCAATGGGCTTGAGATGTATCCATTGGTCTTATGTGACATCTCTTCCTCTGGCACACGCAGTGTCGTGTTCGGGGAGACATTTCGTGGTGAGCGGGAGGAGGGTGATACGCTCTCCGTTCGTTCCGAAGGGGCAGGTGCGGCCTGTGGCTTCTGCATCATCGCGGTCGCCATTGCTGTGTCTGTTGTCCTCGCCTGCCTGAACTTCTCAAGCAAGAAAGTGCGACTGAGATATCCTCCCTTAGTATGCCCCTTCGTCTCCTCGCCCTGACACGGCTCGCGTTTCGATAGCCTTTTCTAAAAGCCATGCTGTTGTGAGCTGCGCAATCCTAGTATGCTCGTCATGATGATCTCGGTGTTGAGTCTAGCTATGCGCTACTACGCTGTGTCCCTGGAAATCGTGAGTAACGTTATATCGTTGTCTCGTTAGACGGGTTGTATGGGAGGTCCCCAAATCTCCGGCTCGGCCGCTGCGACCTCAGCCACAACGGGAGTGCAAGATCTCCGTCTGTGCTTGCGGGGGCGGTCAACATTGGGGTTCAGGGGTCTTTCTGTGGCGGTACTGACATGTGATCGTAAGCATGGTATGTAACCACTCTGTACAGCATCAACACAGCACCTCCCATGCTCCTTCTTGTTGAGGGCTTGGGCACTTAATCAGCCACGGACTCTCATGATTGAATTGACTTTTGCGTTCATTTTATCAGACATCGGACAATCTTGCGAATTTGACAAACGTAACCCAAGATCTTGGAGGCAGCTTACGTGCATGCGCCATGGTCCGCAATGCTCTACCCATCGTCTCGGGAGGAGCTGTGGCAGCTGCAAGAAGTCTCCAAACGCCGGACGGCAGTAGTCCTGCCAGAATGACTGTCAGATCAGACCCAGACCACATGCGAATTACGATCGAGACCGTCCGCGAAGACGTCAAAGCTATTGAAGCGTTCTACAGCTGCAACATATCAAAGACAAGAATCAGCCGGCTACGGGACTACTTTCAGGGCCAGCTAGGGGACCTTGAGGCCATGCGCTATGATCATCTGGGCCACCAGCCCCAGATTGATTTCGTCCTGCTGCGGAAGTATGTTGAGCGGCAATTGCAGGGCCTCAAGACTTTTCTGAACGAGCGTCATGAGCTTGACCCGTTCATCCAGCCCTTCGCAGACGACTTGATAGATCTACTGGAGCGAAGGCAGAAGGTCACTCCAACCGACGGGCAATACGCTGCCAGCAAGCTGAACGCAGCTTGCAAGGAGATGCAGCACAGACATTCCAAGATCGCTGACGGCAGCTTAAACGCGGACAAAAATAGTCGCTTTGCTGCGTATCGGAGTACTAATGCATTGGGTGAGATGCAGGCCCTGCTAGAGGAGTGGTACCGCTTTTACAAGGGCTACGATCCCACGTTCACATGGTGGATCATAGCACCCTATGAGGAGATACAGAAGCAAATCGACCGCTATGTAGTAGTTGTGCGTGAAAAGCTCCTCGGCATTGGGTCTGATGAAGACGACGCCATTGTAGGCCAGCCCGTAGGCCGAGACGGTATCCTCGCAGATCTGGATGCCCAGTTCATCGCTTACACCCCCGAAGAGCTGATCCAAATCGGGCAGAAAGAGTACGCCTGGTGCGAAACTGAAATGTGCAAAGCCTCTCACGACCTGGGCTACGGCTCTGACTGGAAAGCTGCTCTTGAACACGTAAAGAATATGTACGTCCCTCCCGGCCAGCAAACGCACCTTGTCCACGAACTCGCCGAGGAAGCGATCGCCTACGTTAAGGCACACGACATGATTACCATCCCACCCATAGCAGAAGAATGCTGGCGCACGTACATGATGAGTCCGGAGCGCCAAAAGGCGAATCCATTCTTCCTAGGCGGTGAATACATAATCGTCTCATATCCAACAGACACCATGTCCCACGAGGAGAAGTTGATGTCCATGCGCGGCAACAGCCGGCCTTTCAGTCGCAGCACCGTCTTCCACGAACTCATACCGGGACACCATTTGCAGTTCCACATGATGAAGCGATACAAGAACTACCGCTGTCTCTTCGACACGCCATTTTGGATGGAAGGCTGGGCTTTCTATTGGGAGTTCATACTCTGGGACCGTGGCTTTGCGCAGACGCCGAAGGAGAAGATTGGGATGTTGTTTTGGAGGATGCATCGTTGTGCGAGGATTGTATTTAGTATCAAGTTTCATCTTGGGGAGATGACGCCGCAGGAGTGTATTGACTACTTGGTGGAGAAGGTCGGCCATGAGAGGGCTACTGCTGAGGGGGAGGTGAGGAGGAGTTTTAATGGGGATTATAGTCCTTTGTATCAGGCGGGGTATATGCTTGGTGCGTTGCAGTTCTATGCTTTGAGGAAGGAAATGGTTGGGCAGGGTGCGTTGTCGGAGAAGGAGTTTCATGATCGCGTGCTGAAAGAGGGAGAGATGCCGATCGAGATTCTGAGGTCTTTGTTACAGGAAAAGAAATTGGAGCCAGATCACAAGGCTGCGTGGAGGTTCTACGATCTATGAGCAAATCTTTCTTTGCCGTGTGCTATGGCAGCATTCTCAAGGTATGATCTTTGGCGTCTATGACGGATGAGCGCTGTACTTGTCATGCTTCGGCTTCAAGGCATTTTTGACCGGTCTGGTGGTCAGGCGTACGACCATGAGCATGGGACCAAGTTGAGACACTGCGCTTCTGTCACAGAGGACCCTGACTCTCACCGTGTCAGTCCCATAATGAACAAGCTGGTGGTATAAGGATCGGCTCCCTGCTTGCCCTATCCGGCAGTCGCCTAACGAGCCGTTATCATGCATAAACGATCCTACTCGGTAGCGCCTTGGCTGCGGTATGCACGACAATCGTAGGACGATGTAACCTCGAATGCGCTTTAGCGGCGTGGTGCAGGGCTTGTTGGTGCGATCGGCGAACTCTAGAGCAGGGATGGAAGCTACCTACCCTGTGGCCAACTCGGCAACCTCGGCCTTGCGATAGCACCTGCCGGATAGGCATGCTACCAACTTAGACCTGATGATCACCATCTTCACCACGACCGGAGGGGACAACTTCACCAGCAGAGCGCCGAGATGAAGTGGAATCGCAAAGCCTCTCCCGAGGCGGAGGTAATGCCAGTCCCAACGGAGGGCAGCCAGGATGGCATCGGAGAAGCCACGAAGACCGGGATCGCAGTCGAAGCGCACGCGGTAGACGATGTTCGCAAGCTCCAACGAGCCCACCAAAACGATCCAAACCTGCCTGAAGAAGAAATAGATGCTCTCAATGAGACGGCAAAGACCGGAGACGCGGAAAAGGCCTCGATACTGGACGAAGCGTTCACCAAGGAGTCGCCCTACGAAGCCGTGAGAGCTGCCGTACGAGAGACAGATGGCGAAGAGGTTGCCAACACAGTTCGAGCATGGGTGCTCGGCTTCCTCTTCGTCACGGTGGCTGCTGGAGTTAATATGTTTTTGTCTATGCGCTCTCCAGCTATCACTATTCCAACGGTCGTCATCCTGCTTCTGGTCTATCCAATTGGATGTTTCTGGGCGAGAGTCATGCCTACGAGGGTGTTCCGAACGTTTGGAATCGAGTGGACGCTCAACACTGGGCCCTTCACCATCAAGGAGCATGCCGTCATAACCCTGATGGCGAACGTTACGTACGGTTATGCTTACAGTACGGATGCGCTGCTTGCGCTGAAAGCCAAACCACTCTACAACCTGGACATGGGCTGGGGCTTCCAAATACTGTTCACCTTGAGCTCGCAGGTCATCGGCATTGCCCTGGCGGGCATGTTTCGGCGCTTCTTGGTATGGCCAGCGGCTCTCATTTGGCCAGCGAACTTTTCCATTACTACCTTGCTGTACGCACTGCATGACAAGAGCAAGTCAGATCCATCGAAGACGAACGGGTGGAGCATCTCCCGCTATCGCTTCTATGTTTACCTTACACTGGCTTCCTTCGCATGGTACTGGTTCCCTGGAGTCATTTGGCAAGGACTATCAGTCTTCTCGTTCGTTACCTGGATACGGCCAAACAATGCCAACCTGAATCAACTTTTCGGAGGCTTCACTGGCTTGTCGCTGATCCCCCTGACATTCGATTGGACCTACGTCTCAGCGTATCTGCAGGATCCACTTCTGTCGCCTACCTTTGCTCACCTCAATACGCTGATCGGTCTCGGTATCTTCGTCATTATCACGACCATTGGTATATCCTACAGTGGAGCTATCTACTCTGAGTATCTCCCGTAGGTCCAATGAGATTCAGACTACGGTGGCGGCAGTCAGTGTACTGACGATCCTCGCAGTATTAACACCTCTACGACATTTGACAATACTCAGAATCAGTACAATGTCACACAGATCCTTGGTCCAGGGTACACCTTTGATCTGGCGAAATACAAGAGCTACTCGCCGCTTTTCCTCGCTCCGACATTCGCATTGAGTAAGTCTTGTGTTTAACATATTTTGTGGCCCAACATCGCCTGTGACCTTTCGAAAAGCCGCTATGCTGGCACTGCTTTTTGCTGGCGACGTTTGTCGTAGACTTGCATGGCCGCTTCAAGGACTGTCCCGCGACAATGCGAATGGTGTGAAGCAAACACGTCGCTTGTCAGCATGCTTTCGTTGCGCGATCTCCGCGGAATGCAAGCTAACGATGCGCAGACTATGGACTCAGCTTTGCTGCACTACTCGCATCGATTGTTCATACGATCGTGTATCATCGTACCGAGCTCTGGACCCGGATGAAGCTTGCTCGCCAACAAGAGCCAAACGACGTCCATATGCGCCTGATGAAGAAGTACCGCGAAGCTCCGGACTGGTGGTACGGGGTGCTGTTCGCCTTAGGTACCGCCTTTGGACTCGCTGCCGTACTGGGCTACCCATCCCAATGTCCTTGGTGGGCCTATTTTGTCTCTCTCATCATTGCCTTTGTCTTCATCATACCCTGCTGTAGGTCTTCCGGCTTCCAGAAAGCGACAACCTTTCCGAGATATCTACTGACCAACGACAGGCATGATACTGGGTGTGAGCAACATTCAGCTATCGCTCAATGTGATTTCTCCGTATCTGGCAGGCTACATGATACCTGGAAGGCCGATTGGAGTGATGATCTTCAAGGTCTACAGCACGATAGTGCTCGGTCAAGCCCAAGTCTACAGCCAGGACCTCAAGCTAGCTCACTACATGAAGGTACCGCCACGCATCACCTTCTGGGCTCAAGTGGTGATGACCATATGGGCCAGCTTTGTACAAGTTGCGACGATGAACTGGACGCTTGGGTTCATTGACGGTGCCTGCGAGGCCGAACAAGCATCGCACTTCACGTGCCCTAACGGTCGGACATTCTTCTCGTCCAGTATCGTTTGGGGCGTCATCGGTCCTCATCGCATGTTCGGTCCAGGTTCCATCTACGCCTCCTTCAACTGGTACTGGCTCGTCGGGGCTCTCCTCCCAATAACCTTCTACACCCTCACTCGTCTCTGCCCACATAAGCGCTTACGCTTCCTCCACGCCCCAATCATGCTCGGCGCAATGGCCTGGCTCCCGCCCGCAACACCTCTCTCTTTCAGCTCATGGGCCATCGTAGGCTTGATCTTCAACTACTGGATCCGAAGGAGATGGAATGGATGGTGGAGTCAGTATAACTACATCACAGCTGCTGCTTTGGACTCGGGGTTAATCATCGCTACGCTTGTGATTTTCTTTGCGATTACGCTGCCTGATGTTACGGTGCCTCAGTGGTGGGGAAATGTGGGTGTATTTGAGACGATGGATGCGCTGGGGACTGCGATTAGGAAGACTGTGGCACCTGGGGAGACTTTTGGGCCTGAAACTTGGTGAGCTTGACAGCTTCAGGCGTTCACATGGATTATTGTCTCCGGAGGGAAAACATGACACTGTCGAGTACAAAGCATTGTGAAGTAGATAGAATTGAACGACCTTGACGTTTACTATGAACTTTTGCCTCCCAACGAGCGCCTTCTAGTCATGCCGGCGCCGGAGTGTACTCATGTCATTCGTCCCAACGCCATCGTGTATCTATACACCCATTCTCACAATATGAAACATGCCTCCGCACAGCAATCCATGTGCCAACTCCAACGCTCAGAACGCAGCAAAGAAGCAAGCACGCTCCGCAGCCAGAGGAACTCAAGCGAAACCCACCGAGATAGAGTGAGTCCGGCCCCAAGCTCCCCAACTAGCGAAGCATGCTCCCGCGCTCCCTTTGCCGAACAGTCTCCTCTTCGGTATTACTTCGCCGCTCGTGCCTGGCCACATCGCGTCATGCCAGCTGTAGCCAGTGCCACAATTCTTCGTCGTACCATTGGCACCTGCTCCGACCAATAACTCCCGGAGCCCCGAGCTATTCTTAATCGAGCATTGCATGGGCATGCTGGTCCAGAAAAGCCCAAAGAATCTCCATAGCCGCGTGAGCATGCGCTTATGCTTTCCCGGTAGGGGCAGCACGGACGCCATCGCCAGCATGAACAACGAAGTCGCGAGCGACTTCTCTGTTGGTAGCATGGAAGCAAACAGAAGCATACTGCCCATCGCCACCAGTGCCAGACCAATGTCCGCACTGCCACCTCCGCTAGAGACAGCACCATCACCGTGCAGCCTCTCTCCGCTCGACTCTGTGCTGCCAGAGGCTCTGCCGAAGTGGTCCCGGCGACGATGAGTATCACGCAGTCTGAATTGGTACAGATCCGTGACGCCCTCCGCTGGCACGGCTTCCGTGGTCTGCAGAACCGCGCGCTCACCTTCTTGGCTAACGCTCTGGCTGGCGAGCTGTTGTGTAGCTGCCGGTTGCACTTGAGTCGCGGGGTGCTCTGCAGAGCCTGGGGAGCGGCCGTGGAGGAAGGAGATGTCGAGCGCTCCGCCCGATGATGTAGCAGTGGTAGATGAGCTTCGAGAGGTGGTTTGTAGCTCGGTTTGGGGGGACACCAATCTGTCAAGCGCTGCGCCAGATGATGTGACAGCGGCAGATGAGCTTCGAGCGGTTCGCAGCTCGGTCTGGGGGGACACCGAGGCGTCCGGCCGTCCGTTGTTGCCCATTTTGTCGGGTGGGATGGACTTCATGTATCCACCGGTCAGGTATGTACCAGAGTTGCTCAGCAGCGATCTCGGTATCCTCCTCCTGAGCATGTAAAGCTCTGTACTCGGGCTTGTTGCCCTCGCGATGCCTTCACCGAGAGTGTAGGCAGGCCTTCCTTGATTTTGAGCTGCGGACTTCTGGACAGGAGATCCGCTAGAGACTGACACGGAGGTAGATGTCTGTCTCTCACTCGTACTCGTCGACGACGACAGCGACGACGACGAAGGACCGCGAGCCGGCGTGCTAGAGCTCCCTGCTCCAGCTCTGCCTGCGCTATCGAAGACGTACGACTCCTGGCCTTCAGCGTCGTGGGCATGAAGCGTGTGCGTCGGATCTACCTGTCCGGTGCGTAGATGCTCCCACGGCACGCTGCTGCCGATCGGCTGTTGTTGATCGTTCTGCGGAACGCGCTGTGGTTGTTGCGGTGCGCTCGCTGTTGACCGGGTTCGACTACCCTCCGACTGGCCATGACTGCTTTGAGCCATTATAGCCCGCGGCATGGTTTGATCGATATCGTTGACCATCTGCGGAGCTTGGCCGCCCTGGTTTAGATGATCGGGTAGTGACCACTGTTGTTGATCGCCCCAACGCAATTGGCGCTCCTCGAGCGCCGGGCCTTGTGTTTGATGGGTCGGCTGTTTACTGCCCGCCCTCGTCTGTGTGCCCATCATGTGGTCAAATTGCCTGTTCGGATCAAAGTGCGACTCAATCTCCGGGTCCTCGAAAGTGTTCGTGAAATCGTCGAACAGTTGCATGTCGGCGGCAAAACCGCCACTGCCGAAGGTATCGGTGGCGAAGGTTTCGCCAAAGCTGAAGTCTCCAAAGTCCATAAAGGACTGCTTGATCTGTTGAGTGGTAGCAGCCTTTCTGGGCTTGCTTGCTGAAGCGGTGGTCTTCATCTTCGTGACCTTCTGCTTGGCCGCAAGAGTCGCCATCTCCGGCTCGTTATGGTTGCACTTGCGCTTCCTCTTTGCGCACTTCTCGCAAGCCTTCACCTGCCTTCGCTTGCGGTACTCCACCTTCTCCGCCTCGGTCATCTTGCGCCTGATGCGCTGCTTCGGCTGTCCCTCCGCCGTGATGCTGAAGACGCCTGTCATATTCTCGAGAGCTGGCGTTGCCGGCTCGACGCTGCCGGGGGTCGTAGCTGTGGTCGCTGTGGAGAATTGACGGCTCAGCTGGGGCAATTCTGGCTGTGGCGACATACCGAAGGTAGGTGTGGCCAAGTCTGGAAGATCAGGGCTGGTGAAAGTAGAGGTAGATCCTGAAGACATAGATGGCCAGGACTGCTCCCAAGGAGAAGTAGTCGTTGGCTCCGTTGGGAACTCGAAGATGTCGTTCGGCATGCTGATTGTTGTCTGAAGCTGCTCAGTCTCGCGCTCTTGAATGAGATAGCTGATGACAGCTTCGCGCATGCGCTCGGAGTGAGTCTTGAGGAGCGGGAAAGAGATGCGCAGAGCGTCGAAGAGCTCATCGGAGTCTTTAGCTGGAAAGAAGACGAGAGGAGCCGTTGGGTCGTAAGGCTGCCCAGCTGGCAGATCGCGATAAATGAAGTATGGTGCGACGGGAATGTCCATTGGAACTTCAGCTGTGAAAGCCATTGCTGGTGGATGACTGGTGTTCTTTTGATATGATTGATCCAGTTTCACTTATGTCTGGGTATCGTGGGTTCGTCGTCTCGTCGTTCAGCTGAGTGTGCTGGTAGTGAGATCGCTTGCCGTATCGGCGCCGTTTAGCGTCCAAGCGCCCTTTCACGGCCCCGCTGTCGCAAGCAGAGGTGTTACTGACGAACGTGAAAGCCTCAGGGCTGAATGGGTAGCAGGATAGCTACCTTAAGGCGGAAAGATGAGTCGTCGTGATCGAGCACCGCACTTTCCCAATTGGGTCACCGTCGACTGCGGAGGATTGAGCTTCTCGGTTGTGGAGCCAATCAACCGTGGTTGTGGAAAAAGCTAGTAGTGGCTTGGGAACGCCAAGTGAAGTTCAATGGCAGGCATATCTACAACGCCATTCGATGCAATAATAATGGCGAGCCATCATCAGGAAGGGCACAGAACAAGCACTCTTCTTGCTCTTCGCCTTCATCAAGATGGATCAGGCCGAACGGGACCGTCGACGAGAATCTCTGGTTTCTCTAGCGAACCCCGAACCCCGCTTGCTTACGAACATTACGAACACAACAGCAGCGACCACACCATCGATGCTGCCGACCACAATCATTGGTCTTGCTACTTTGTCCAGCATCGTTGAGCTCACCGGCACGATGCGCGATGCTCCCATCGTAAGGCAGTCCGCTTCCGAGTTCAAGCAGGCTCCTTGTCGCGTCTCGTCTTTCTTCGGACGCTAAGCTCACACCACCTATGCTCCGCCATCCTCAATGCAACAGCCCGCAGGGCTGACTCACACCAACGCATGCACTCCGCCATCATCTTGCATTGCTTCCTCCAGGACTTCAACTCAGCTGTACGACACGGTCACGGTCATGTGCAGCGGCTGAAACCGCGTGAAGAACTACTGTATCTCTAAGCGCCCTGCCGGCGGCTCGCCGTACAGGAGCGGGGCCAATCGCAGCTCGTACATGTGCGGTCTCGAGGACGTGGCCTGCTACGAAGATGAGCTTATGGGTACGGTAGAGGTTGTAAGTATAGACAATGCGCTCTCTTTTTGTACTGCTTGAGCTTTCTGTAAGACCTCACCATACTCCCTCGTACTCGTCCGCTGTCCTCGCATACACCGTACCGCCATTCGCCTTGAGACATACTGCTGGCTTTACTGCAGAAGTGGTAGTGTTCGAGACCAGCAGATTGACGTTGAGCGCAATAGCTTCGAGCAGTAAAGTTGCAGTAGCGCGTGAGCAGCATGGCTTCGCAGTACTTCCCTCGTAAGCCCACCTGTCCACCAACGGAAGCAGGACTAGGTACTGACGATTGAAAGCTCCTCCGGGCGGACAGCAAGGTACGACGAACCAACAACATTATACAGACAACCGCTAACAGTGTTACAGAGCAACAACACTTCGCACCACCGCCCACCGACAACCAACAACAGTACTTCGCACCACCACCTAGCAATGACCAACAACAACAAAGCTACTACCCTCCACCCCCAGGCCAAACCCAACCCCAACACACACCTCCACCCCAGCCCACCTTCGCCCCTCCACCCTCCTTCGCACCACCTCCCTCCGTCTCCCCTCCAGCAGCAGACGGCAATGTCGGCAACGCAGCCGTATCCCCCTTACAACCCGAAGAGAAAGCCCTCCCCTACTACCCCGGCCCACCAAGCAACACCTACCAAGCTCCACCCCAAGAGAAACAGAAAGAGCAGCAGCAAATCGAACAACCCCTCACATCCCCCAGCCTAGCCCAACCAATGTCCCCCGGCATGCAGCGACCGCTCAATACAAGCCGCCAATCCACCATGCCCGGTGGTGCTCCTCCGCAGGGGCACTTCATAGGCGCCTCCGCTACTATCGACGACGTTGGCACTTTCAACGGTGGAAGCTATAGGATTAGCCACAGGGATAGTAATACCATTGTTACGCTGCAATTAGCGATCGGCTGTCCTTTGACTGTGAAGCCGGGGCTTATGATTGCTATGTCGCCTACCATGACTTTGAAGGGGAACTTCAAGTTTGGGATGAAGAAGTTGCTTATTGGAGGGGAGATGAATCATTCTACTTACACTGGACCCGGAGAGTTGCTTTTGGCGCCGCATGCGATTGGAGATGTTACGAATTTGAGGTTGACGGGGAATGGAGAGGTTTGGTCAGTGGGGAGGGATGCGTTTATGGCTTGCACGCAGGGTGTGACGAAAGATTACAAAGCCCAGAGTTTCAGTAAAGCGATGTTCTCTGGTGAAGGATTATTCGTCTACAAAATCGGCGGGATGGGCATTTGTTGGATCCAATCTATGGGTGCCATTATACGCAAAGATGTTCGTCTCTCCACGTCGTGTCTCCTTTCTGGGTGTTGCTTGCTGACTGAGGGCTAGCTCCGCGAGAACGAAAAATACATAATAGACAACGGCCACCTGGTAGCCTGGAACTGCAAGTACGTGCTCGAACGCATCGCCTCTGGTGGTATCATCAGCAATCTCAGCGCTGGTGAAGGACTAGTCTGCAAATTCACGGGCCCAGGGACAGTTTTCATGCAGACGAGGAATCCGGTTGCTTTTGCTATGTATATGGCTGCGCATCAGGGGGCTTAGATGAGCTGTGGGAGGGTGGGTGCGGGTCTGGAGTCTGTCGGCGAACACGGCGTGAGAGGAAGCCGGCGAGCCGGCGAGCCGCCAAGACTCGAGAGATTTGCTGGGCTTTGCAGATTTAGCGGAGCACTCTAATCTGGATTAATGAACATGACCCGCTCAGCCTTTGAGTTCTTTGTTGCAGCTTCAGACTACAGTGCATTCGGGGTCGACATGACTAGCAGTTAAACGCGCGACGCGAAGACTCTAGGCTGTTTTAACTTATTTGGCTTCTGTCTTGCGGCGGGAGGTCGAGAAAGCGTAGGAAAGAAGAGGCAAGGAATGCTAGTGTCAAGCAGGTGATAAGTCCGTGTACCGGCAGTTCTTGTTTGTCGGTCTGCTGGTCCTACGTCCTCTACGGCGCAGCTAATCAATGTTTGAGCCTTCGGCGAAGGGATAACACTTCTTGATAACACTACTCCTTGTTCCCTTGGTCGTTGCACCGCCTGTCTGCTCACTTCCATCGGCAGCCGGCTTGCCGGGAACTCGCATGCACGCAGCGTGGGCTAATGTCTTCTTCGTCTGCTTCCATCTAGATGTCCCGCATGCTTGGCCCTGGTCCGCGGATGCAGAGGAGCTTGTCGGTGGAAGGTCCATTGCAGCAGTGGCTGGTGACGATTGGGTAGCGTAGGCGCTCGAAGTCAGCGTCCGTTTTGTCGTCGGTGGAGACGGGCATGGTGTACTTGGTAGATATTCTGGGGCACTTCTGGAGCACGGTGTGGTTGGTGGGGTTGCTGAGTGGTAGAGGGTTTGTTGCATCTCTCCGGTCGATGGCAAGGTATGATCGATCAGGATCTTGGTGGGTACCGTAGTCAGCCCACTGTGCCTTAGCCATTGTAGGAATTCGTCGACAGCCAGCTTCGCCTTGAGCTAGGCACCGACAACACCCCTCCTTGCATGCGACAGACCCACCCTCAAGCTCATGACCTCCAAAGCCCATGCAGCGTAATTGATTCATTCCTCCTATACCTAGACCAATCACCCCCCTCACAGACTAGCAGCCGCCTCAATAACCCCAGCCCCCTTAAACGCCCCCGGACTCGTCACCTCGACGCTGACGGGATACTTCCACTCCATGAACCTCCCCCAACCCCAATACGCGCATCTCCTTCCAAAGTACTTTCCCAAATAAGGGACGAGAACCATTGTGAGCAGCAGTTCGAGTTGTTGGAGAGATTCTCGCCATTCGCGCTCAGCATCGGAGGAGAAGTCATCTTCGGAGGGTGAGACGGAGGTACTGCTGCCGGCGGAGGAGGAGGGGAGGGAGTCGACTTCATCGGTGGAGGAGGGGGGTGGGATGTCGGCGTAGGAGGAGGTTGAGATGGGGTCGGACATGATATATATAGATATAGGTGGTGGGGTTGGTTGAGGTATGACCAGGTGAATCTCGCTGTGGAAACGTGACGGCGTTGTTGTTTGCTAGATGTGAATTGGGAGCTGTTGGAGAGCTCAAGCACGTGTCAACGGCCCTTCCCGGCAACCGCGAGCCTCAGGCATCGAAGCCCGTGGAAATTGAGTCATCCTGCCCTGCTGCCGCAGTGGGGCAGTCATAACTCCAACATTACTCCTCCCCGTCTTCCACTTTCTCTCACACACATCACAACAACCATGGCAGACACGACAGAAGAGCGCCGCCCGCGCAAAAGCGTAGCCTTCGCCGAAGGCCAAACAATCGTCGACTCCGACGGCCAAGTCACCGAAACCAACGGAACCCACGAAGGCGACAAAGACTCCGCTGAAGCCCACTCTCGCCCTTCCGACGCAGGCGAGGATGGCGACAAGAAAGTCGATGAGATGACTGCCATGTTCGAAGGACTCGCCAAAAAGAAGAAGAAGAAGCCTAAGGCGGTTGAGGAGGCGATTGCGGATGATGAGGGAGGAGGGAGTGGGGTGGGGAGTAGAGATGAGAGTCCTGCTCCGAAGGGAGATAAGGTGGCGGATGATGGAGAGGTGGATCTCAGTGCGCTGAAGAAGAAAAAGAAGAAGAAGGCTAAGGTTACTGAGGATGATTTTGAGGCTAAGCTTGCTGAGGCTGGTGCTGCGGAGGGCGATGAGGAGGCTGCGGTGGAGAAGGAGGGGGGAGAAGCGATCAAGGGCGTACAAGAGGGTGACCCGATCAGGGGTACGGGTGTCTGGCAGCAAAGCGCTTCTGGTGTACCGAACTATGAGAGCTTGCTGAGCCGCTTCTTCACACTCCTCCACGATTCGCACCCAGATCTGGCGTCTTCTGGTGGTAAGAGCTACAAGATCCCGCCACCACAGTGCCTCCGAGAAGGCAACAAGAAAACTATCTTCGCCAACATCGCCGAGATCTGCAAGAGGATGAAGCGGACAGACGAGCACGTTACTCAATTCTTGTTCGCCGAACTCGGAACCTCCGGCTCAGTGGACGGTTCTCGGAGACTGGTCATCAAAGGTCGCTTCCAGCAGAAGCAGATCGAGAATGTGTTGAGGCGGTATATCGGTAAGCCCACTTCTCCTTCACCCATTCCCATTCCCGTCCACCCTTTCCCCCATCCCCTCCGCTCCGTCATTGATTTTGAGAGGATGCTAACATGATGACAGTGGAGTACGTGACCTGCAAGACCTGCCGCAGCCCCGACACCGAGCTCAACAAGGGCGAGAACCGCTTGTACTTCGTCACCTGCAATTCTTGCGGCTCCAGGCGGTCGGTGACGGCCATCAAGACTGGTTTCTCAGCGCAGGTTGGCAAGAGAAAGAGACAGCAGGGTTAAGTTGTCATGTCTTCACACGATCGTTACAACGTTGCAAGGTATGTCTGCGCTCCTGCTCCGGCTTGCGGCGGTGCGCAATGCGGCTATGGGTATGCTGCGTTGGCAGTGATGTGGTCATGGAAGGCAACGTTCACTGCTGTACAATGGAGCGAAGAAGGCGTTTGCTTATGGGGCAAGGGGTGCATAGCATAGCGCCTCTTATCACGGTGAAAGTATAGCTTCTTCGTAGGATGTACCACACTTCACAGCATCTCACGGTGCCAGATCTCATGATCTTGGATCTTTTCGCTTTTCCGTTACTGCTGCGAGCATGTATAGGCTCGCCATGCTCGATGTTCGCCCTCTCCAGCAAGAGCTCTGTCGCACTGAAGTATGGCCCTTCATTTCCGCGTAACCCACCACAGGTGCTGCTCCTCGTCCACCGAACTCCGCACCCTCTTACCGTGGGACGCCTACCAACAGCTTATAGCAGTACCTATTGGTCAGAATCGAAACCCTACATTGGTCTTACCGCACAGTGTGGAAGATTGCACGTATACCCATCTTCTGGCGCTTAATGCTTAATGCGAAGAATGGACCCCTTGAGACGGAGACGGATGATATTTGCTCGAATTGCCATGCACGGCTGGTCTTGAGTGTAGGGACTTTGCTGCGCCAAGTTAATGCTGGGAGGGATGCGGAGATTAAGATGGAGGCTGGTGCGAGAGAGGTGAGGAGTGTTTTTGAATGGCCTTGGCGGGAGAGGGTGGCGGTTGAGGGGAGGAGGAGAGATCCGGATAGTGATACGGATAGCGGTGGTTCTTCTCCAGATTGACGATGATGGAGGGAAGACTTTCTCATTCATGGATGGGGACTAAGCCGCTGCCTTGACTCTTCAATGACGGTGGTCACTTACGTTAAAGCCTCGCTCACGGCTTGCCGAAGTGATATTGATCATTGGCGGTCTCAGTGGGAATTGGACATTCTCGCCATCTCTGGATTTCACGAAGGATGTGAGGGTCAAATGCGGACCGTTTGCTTACCAGGGGCCTCTGAACATCTTTTCTCGACTCTCGAGCGCGGAGCGGTAGCTTGGACTTCCATTGCGTTCGCTCGCGGGGAGCACCAGGTTGCTGTCTATCGCATGGGTACCGTAGTTGTGCTTGTATCGCGAGATTTTGAGCGCTGATGTCCATCGTTACCAACTCGCGTCGTAAAAGGCTGCAGGAGCAATAGAGTGTGCTTCACCGTCAAGCTGGCTCCTAGTGCCGCAACGGCATCCAGATGCGGTAGATCCAATGTGATACGCCAAATCCTACTGTAGAGATAGCGTTTTCCGAGCCTGAGCCCAAGGCCGAGAGAAGCTGTTCTCAGCTCGCCGCGTACGCGTGTGTTACATAGACCTCGGAGTTCTACCTGCACGTCACCTACGCCGGCTGCGGGCACCGCCTCAAGCCTGACCTTTTCGTGCCCTCCCAGACACCAGCGCTGACACGTCAGCAGCCCCGTGATGAGTTGAAAGATGCTTGCATTAAGCTAAGCACCCTCAATGGCGATTTTGAACATGCGCAAGATGAAGAGTGCGAGGCTTGTGGGCTTAGCCTACGAGACGATATCGGGCGGTTGAGGAGGCGCGTAACTGCGGAGACTGAGATTTCCAGTCTTGAGGGAGTGCTGGAGTTCAGTGAATGGCCGTGGGATGTGAGGATGGCGATCGATGAGTGGACCAGGGGACATCCGGATGCGGACAGCGATAGTGATGTGTGAGTATCATTATACATATGAAGGTCAGTTGCGGTTCAAAGCAAGCAAGTCCGTACGACTGGGGTCCCAATGTTCATCGCCATCGGAGGCTAGCTCACAGTAGCCTTGCAAAATCGAGCTCTTTATCCCACGTGATACCAGGAAAGTCTAGGCCGTGTCTGGCTCGCCAATCCATTGCAGTGCCTTGCATCTTAATAGCACGACCTTCGAGGCCAGGAGTGAAGTCAAATCCATCGAACCACATGCCGGTCGGAGTACATCCAAGGTCGAAGTGACCTTTACATCTTCCATGGTTCCGAAATACGGTGTCTTCAAGATGCTGCAGCTGTCGAGCGTAATCCGTTGCAAAGTCGACTGATGGCGGGCAATAAATTGCCGCAGATCTGGGAACGAGAACGTGCTGCCTTCAAGTGCGAGATGGCGAAGCTTCGGGAAGGTACTGCCCTGTATACAAGATCTGAACGTCCAAGCATACGTAGACTGGTCTGTTTGGCTTTCTTCGAGGTAGTGGCTTATGACAAGGGTCTCCAGATTCTTCGCAGTGTGTCCCAGGAATCGTTTGAGTCCAAACAAGCCTGGGCGGAAGTGTGGCGGCAGTTGGGGCGGACCATCATCATCCTCGGCGTAATAATTCCCTTCTGACATATCCTCGTACCTAGTCGCAGATAACGGAGGCCCTTCGAGTCTCAGGCGCAGCGAGCGCAGACCTCCCACGGCGTGGGCGAGCTTCGGCGAGAGCAGAGAAGCGGACGTGAATTGCCTGAAGGGAATGTTGACTGATTCGTTTGCTGCTGAGAGACTTTTCGGCTGGTAGCCGCACGCTGCCAATGCGCGGAACAGTACCTCGATAGGAAGTTGATATGATGCTTGATCCACGCCATCTCCATAAGGGCGGGGCCTGCCGCCGAGCTGCGTTGCGAGAGCTGTATAGCAGAACGGGCGTATGTCACCGCAATTGTCACAGTTCTGCGGAAATTTCCCGTCAGGCGTAGAATAGCATTTTCGGTACGGGCAAGACTCTCCCTCCCCATTAGCCTGGTGGTTGTGGCCGGATCCAGATACAAAAAGCTGGTGCTTGGAGCAGTCACCACTCTTGAGCATCACGATATCGACGTGCCTTCTTGCTTCCATGAGCAGCGTAAAGATGGCTGAGAGATCTTGCACATTCATTTGCTTCCGGCGATAGGTTTGCTGTTGCTCCAGAAGCCTGTCATAAGCTGCCAGAATGTCTTCGCCCTCTCGGCCCCCCACAGTACGGCCAATCTAGATCCAAATGCCCCCGATTCCACTTCATCAATGGAGGAAGGTCCTCCATAACTAGATAGAGCTTCTCGATTCTCCGCGATATTCGATCGTAACCCAGCAGATCCCGGCAGCGTCGTAGGCTATCCGTACTAGCAAGCAATACCGAAGCCATGTCAACTCGAGAGCCGAAAGAGAGGCTGTCGGCCAGGTAAAAATCACCCGTAGCGCGGCATGCTCGAAGGTCGGTCCACCCAAGTCTCTTGCCAATGTTCGCGAGGATTTCCGGCGGCAAATTGGCGAGAGCTGACGAGCTAACCGGTGTCACCATGTTGATCTGGGTTGCCAAGTATCGCAAACGAATTACCTCCTCTCGTTTCACAGAGCAAGAGGGTATGTGAACAGGAGGAGAGCGAGGAGAGTTGACAAGTGATGAACGCGCTTCCCGCACGGTGGTACGTGCGTGCGGCCGATGACGCGACGGCACGTGACAACGAAAGTGACAGCAACGATGAGCGAGGTGATGAGGAGTACGAGAGCATGCGAGATTCAAGGCAGCGCCAGCGAAGAGGTTGATAGATATATCATCGGGGGATTTAACACAAGCTACTGGATACAGGAGAAGGAACCCCCATAGACACAGCATCGTGCAGCGCCGACCAAGGCTTGCTACCAAACGTGTGTTCCGCAACCCGATTAGATGTATCCTGCCATGTCCTCGCCATCTTCATCCACCTCGCCCTCGCTCCATTGCAGCGAAGATAGATCCAACCCATATCGCGATCGGTGTTCGAGGGTTTGTGTGTCGTTTCCAACCAAGTCCTCTGAGAAGAGTTCCTCTCCAGACTGGGTCACTCCGATCACTCCGACACATAGCTTAAGGCTCACTTCCTTTAGTGTCGCCTGGTGCCGGCGTACAAAACTACGCAGGCTTTCTGTCGTGACACTGACGGACGCTAGCACCAGTCGGCGGAGTTTCGGGAATGTGCTATCTCCCAAGTCAGACGCTCCTACACAGAGCAGAAGGCCGTGGTGTGGATCGGCTTAGCCGATGTTTTCCCGTAGGCAGAGCAGAAGGCCGTGGTGTGGATTGGCTTAGCCGATGTTTTCCCGTAGGGGCTGCGGAGCGTCTGAAACCAAACCGGGGCAAACAGCCGTTTTCGCCTTACAGCCCCTCCCAAAACACCCTCCTTTTGCGTACAACACTCTGGACAATAGAGATACAAAGAATCCTAGTAAGCTTGGCTGTAGATATTTGTAAAAACATAGGCTAACAACCTTTTCAGATCGAATATCGCGATACTCCGCCGTGTAGAGCTTGCATTCGCGAGAACGAGCTTGCGCTTACCTCGAAAAACGGTTTGCCCTCCCGCGTAAGAACGACACGAGGAAGTGCTTAATCCGATCCGTTCTTTCGAAGAGATCCGAGTCCGTATCGACAATACGAATCTCCGGGCAAAATATCTGTGTTGTATAGCTGTTTTCAGGGAGATGTTGAACCGGAGGGCTACGTAAGCGCAGATTGGCTGTTTCGCACGGTTTGTCCTCAGACCCTTGCGGGCAAGGAGCGGAGCTTCGCCCGCATCGGTCTGACTTGGGAGGTAGGGAATGTGTGGTTTCGAGACACACTCTCAACACGCAGGCGTAAAGGGCCGAGTAGGGGAAGTAGAGTTCCTCCGAATGGTTGATCTTGAGCTCTTCCAAAGTCGAAGAGGCTTGTGCAATAGGCCACGGAGGGCTGCGAGCGCCGGTACAAAGCTTTCAGCATGGAGCTCATCTGGCCATGTAGAATGCGGCCTACGCGGGTGCAGTTCCGAAGCGTCCTCGAGCCTCAGACGTAGCGAGCGAAGATGTCCGAATGAGTGGACTAAAGCTTCGGACAGAGGTGATGGTAGGAGCCATTGTGCGAAGGGGATGGCCCATTTGTTGCTTTCCGCTCTTAGGCCGCGAGGCTGTAAGCCACTTATAGCCAAGGCTCGAAGAAGAACGGCGATTGGATGTTGGCCGTTCTGGCAAGGATCAGAAACCGTGCGCGGCTCGTAGAACATGTTCAACGGGCGCCCGATCTTCTGCGTGAGGCTCCGATAGCTATACGGACGCAGCTCGGTGCAGCGTGTACAGTTCAGTGATAGTTGTAGGAGTGAATCGATGTTGCAGTTAATGCCCTCGCCTGCATCAACGCTCTGCCCATCTTCGACCAGTTCATGGCCGTGCGTATTCCTTGGAAATCGCCAGTGGTCGTAGCAGTTGGCGTTGCTAGTCAGCACAATCTCCAGCGCATCATTGCGCGCAGCTCCGAAGCCAGAGAAAACTTGTGCCAAGACCATAACATCACCTTGGAAGGCACGCGAATCATACTCCTTTAGGCAGAAATCGTAGTCTCGAGCCTGCTCTATGGCTCGTACTTGTCCAAAGCGCTCCACAGCATCCCTTGTGTACACCTCAGCACTACCGGTAAAGCGTTCCGTGTTGATATACAGCGTCTTCACCTTGCGCGCGACTTTAGGGTAGCTCAGCATGTTCAAGCAGACGCGCATGCTGTCTGCGTACGACGGCATCACAGACGCAGTCTCGTATAGTTGGCAGTGTAGAAGTATATCAGCGAACCAGACGTCGCCTGTGGCGCGACAGGACTCGATGTCTTTCCATGCAAGGAAGTTGCCGATATGCGCAATGATCTCAGTCGGCAAAGACGTTATGGAAAGCCCGTCATGGCCAACCATAATTGTGGATGCGACTCTGAGTAGGGAATGTACGGAATTGAATCGTTGTAGACGAGATGGAAGAGGGAGAAGTTCGAAATGGAGACGCGCCCCGCGAGCTCGCGGTGAACCGTGCACGCTTGATTAGCCTGCACGTGAGACAGGATCCGACATGATGGCCACAGCTCGGGTACGTCGTAGCATCTCTCATCTCTCATAACCCTACGCGTCCTCAAATCCCACTATCCTTCCCATGATAAGTAATAAACTTCTCCTGCAAGAACTCCTCCAATCCCCATCCCGCATTCTGCCTTCCCCACCCTGAGCCCTTCACACCACCCTGCGGACCAGTCCAGCTAGTGAAGACGGAGATACTGTTGATATGCACCTGTCCATATTCGAGCTCCCGCCCCATCTTGATCCCTCTCTCCATGTTGTTCGTATGAATCGTAGCATTCAGTCCGTAAGCTGATGCATTGGCCAGTCGTACAGCCTCCTCGTCGGAGTCAACAATGTAAAGGGAGGCGGAGGGGCCGAAGGTCTCTTCGTCTACGATCTTCATCGCGTCTTTACTTGTGTTCTTGTCGATGACGACGATGGATGGTTTGAGTCCGTTCTTGACTGCCATATCCGGACCGCCGACGAGGAAGTCGGCGCCCTTGTCTTTGGCTTCTTGGAGGATGGATTGCGCTTTCTCTGCTATGCCTGCGTGCACGGCATGTCCGCCGGATTCGTTGGAGACGACTTTCACGAGGATATCTTGGAATTGCTGCGCTACGGCTTTGTGCACTATGATTCGTTCGGTGGAGAAGCAGATCTGGCCATGGTGAAGCGTTGCGCCCTTCGCTGCGAGAACAGCGGCTTTTTGGAGATTCGCGTCGTCCAGGACTATAGCTGGGCATTTGCCTCCCAGCTCCATGAGCACGGGTTTGAGGTACTTTGCTGCTGTGGCACCGATCATGCGGCCTACGGCTGCGGAACCGATGAATTCGATCTTACGTATTCGTTCACTGGCGATCAGATGCTCCGTTACTTCCGCAGCGCTCTGACGGTCACACTGGATGGAGTTCAGTACCCCAGGTGGTAAGCCGGCTTGGTGGTAGATGTCTACGATCAAGCTATGCGTGAGCGGACTCAGCTCGCTGGTTTTCAGCACGACGCTGCATCCCGCTCCCAAAGCACTCGTTATCGCGCGGGTAGCTAGCACGAGAGCCGCATTCCATGGTGGGATAACCAAGACAGGTCCAATGGGTTCCTTGAAGACGAAGGCAAACGTATCCGGTTTATCTATCGTAGGAATCTCGCCTTTGATGCTGCTCACACAGCTCGCAATCTCCCTTAAGTAGCCGACAGTGGTGTTGATGTTGTTGATCGCCCAGCCTTGCTGACAGCTCGTCTCGTCTATTTGCGCTTTTACCAATTCGTCTTTTCTCTCCTCGAACAGATCAGCAGCCTTAATTATGATGTTCCGTCTGGTGTTTGCGGAGGCCCGTTTCCAGCCACTTCGGCCAGTGTCGAGTACTTCGCCGGAGAAGGCTTTCCAGGCTGTCTCGCAAGCTTCGTCACAGGCGGCAAGGTCGGTGGAGGCGTAGTGGTGTACGGTTTCGTCGGAGATGGAGGACGTGACGGGTTTGACACTGTCTTCCTTTATAGAGAGGGTTTTGCCGTTGATGAAGAGCGGTACGACTTGTCGGCCTTGCGAGTCGTTCGTGAGAGGCATCGCGAAGGCTTGAGTTGGTGGCTGTTGGTCAGTCGGGAGAAGTGAGGAGTGCGCTTGCTCGTTGCTGGTTGCAAGAAGATACGCTCGTTGAGATAGATGAGGTCAGTTGGTCCACCTAGGGTGAGATACAAGACGAAAGCCACCTACGAGAAATGGAGTGAATTGAAGTCTTCAAGATCACTCATCTAGATTGCTGGTGTTTGCCGAACCCTCGACCGCTACGGAAGACGTACAGCTCCCCACCTTCGCGTGCCTGCAGTCGGCACATGGAGTTGACGTGATGGATGCAGGTGTTTGTGCCGCAGGACCCGAAGGGAAGGTAGGTGTACGGAGCGGCGAAACGTTGGACCGAAGAGCATCGCATTGTTCTTCTCGAGGACTCCTGCATCAATCTCATAATTACTCTCGCACTGTGCTATATTCCTTGCACACGGGCCATTGGAGCAGCTGCTAACGCGACAGTCCTCAAGGGAAGCTCGGATGCATGCAATGACCAGTTGACATTTGGTTTGCCCACTTATTGGCTGTCTCATGTATCACGGGCTCGCATATGGACAGGTTCACAAGCTCGAGACTTCGCTACTTCCTGCATTTGACAGTGGTATCACTGGGCGCTAGATCTGGCTGATCCGAGTCGTTCCACAGGATTTTTGTAACCACCTACTTCGGGCATCTCGGACAGGACGAGACACCTCTCCCCTTCCACGAGGCTGAATCAAGCGCCAGCAGCTCATACAGGCTACGACGGCGATGTTGGCTCCTCATACCAAGCTGGCACTCTTTAGCTGCGCTTCGCGTGATGTTCGCGGGAATGCTGTTGCCAGAAGCGAATCATGCACAGTAGCGAGACAGATCGTACGGCCACCCATCGCTTTTGGAGAGCCCGAGTCCCCACAAAGCGCATAATACAGCATGCACCGACAGTCCCGATATACTGTATGCGCAAAAGGAAACGACTGTCTTGGTAGCCAGCAAGCATGCTCAACACCTGAGACCTTGCTCGCTGTTGGCAAGCTACCCTGGCAGACGACGACTGCTCCACCTCGATTCCTTTCGCTGGATGTAGAGACCATCAGCTCTATAGCCTGCTTTTCCGTACACGCTTTTGATGGCCTTGCTGCTGTATGGGAGCGTTCCTGCGGGTCTCGCACGAGCAGGTGCAGTGAGGCGGCTCGGCAGGGTGCAGTAAGACATGCAGTCCAAGACATGCAGGTTTTCTTGGAATACGCGTGTCTCAGTACTCGCCAGCTTTAGCTCTTATCCGGCAAACATTGGCCTACTGGGCGGTCTATATCAGTATCCCAAGGCCCTGCCTCTTGTCACCAAAGTCTAATCTCAGCAGAGCACACCACAGCCAAAGCAGTAGTACCTTCCAGCACATCGGCATCCCCTCTCATCGTACAGATTCCAGCCTCCTCACAATAGCGCGGTTCAGATACCAGCGAGCAATCCCATTCAGCGGGACGGGACACCAACTTGCAATCCGCAATCAACGCTAGCGTAGAGCAGGCCATCGGTCTCGACTACTTCTATCAGCATTACGAGATCTTTCGATCCATCAACGGCTCTCTGAACAACTCCGAGACACTTGCGCTTCCAGCATCTCGGTTCTCGACCTCGTCGCCTGTGGGTGTCATGGCTTCCGCAACCGCACCCGTCGACGCCGCTGCTGTTCCCACCTCGCCAACAGAGCCGGAGATGGACATCCTTGTCCGTGGTGGAGAGCTCAAAGAAGCCTTCAACGAAGATGAAAAGAATTTGCAAAAAGAACAGTCTAAACAGCGGACTGTTCTTCGCAAGCACCATATCGACGAGTAGGACAGTTTCATTGCAACTCTGAACACTAAGATCGTCGTCCATGAGCGGAACGCTGAAAAAGCCAGGCTCGCCATTACGCAGCGAGACGGACAGATTGTAGCTATGAAGCAAGCACAAGTGGATGCCAATGCCGAAGCCAATGAGAAGAATGAGGAGATCGGCGTATTGAAAGCGGATCTGAAAAGCAAGGAGGGCAAGCTCGCGGAAGAGTGCGAGGCGATGAGCAGGAAGGACGAGGAGGTTGGTGAGCTCAAGGATGAGCTTAAGCGGAAGGAACAAGAGAGTGCCGATTTCGAGAAGACAGCTGAGGAGGCACAGTGTGGACTTAACGAAGAGCGCTTGGTGAATAAAAAGAAGGATCACGAGATCGCTAAGCTGACGGTAGAGTGCGAGAGTAAGGATGAGGAGTGCAAAAGGTTGCGGAAAAGAGCTACGGAGGTTGAGGAGGGCCGTAGTGGGTTGCGAACCCGAGCTGAAGAGGCAGAGAGGGAGTGCGATGAGCTGAGAGGGAGGGTGGAGGGGGTGGAGGGTCGGCTTAGGCAGGAGCAGGCAGTCACTCAGGGGCTACGGAACGATCTCATATCAGCGGAGCAGCAGCAAAGCCACGCCAAGCATACCATCGATGCCCTCAACAGCGCTAACGCCAAGCTCGAGCGCCGGAACAATACCGTTTCGTTCCAAGCGAACATGTGGCGTTTTTTCTTCAAATTTGCAAAAGCGAAGGCAGCTGAGCACAACAGTCATGCCAATGAGCTATACGACGACGTCACCAGTGAACGAATGAAAAACCAGGACCTACTTTGGGTTGTCGAAGGATATGAACGCGTCAACGGTCTTTCTCGCGACGTCCATGGCCGTTCTCGCAACGTCTTGAGGGAGGTGAAGTTCCATAATGAGAAGCCGCGCCGGCAGCCTCCACCAGCTATCACAGCACATCGTTCTCATCAGCCGAGCCTGCGTCAGTCTTCGTCGAGAGAGCTCTTCTCGTCGTCTGGCTTTGGTTCGACAGTCGAGCACCCTCGGTGCAATCTGAAGACATCCCACATCGCCAGTCAACCGCCAGTACCGAGACAAACGGCTCAAACCGGAAGAGGCAGCGGCCTCCCACCGATCTCGAACAACTCCGGTGCTCGAAGGAGGCAAGGATAGATGGAGTGGCAAAAGGCAACCGAGCCTCTCCCGTAGTGCCAGAATTTCTTGGTGTTCAGTAGTGCTGCATCAAGCAAGCGCGAATGGGAACTGTGTAAGTGTGAAGTATGGTTGAATGCTTCCGGTATCATTCAGTACCATGCTCTTAGAATTGAGCAGACTACACACGGCAGGAAGGAAGGGCTCAGAGACCGAACGAACGTAGTGCTACGCTACTTGTTGCAAAGCTCTTCTCGTTTTGCACCTTCGCAGTTATTGTGTTGACCATCTGGTAATGATCGGCGGTATGCTAACCTGTATGATGCGTGCCCAGACCTGCCGTATCAAGATGCATACGAGACGCTATCCACTCGGAAACATGCAGCAACACATGCAGGCATCCTCTGGAAGCCCGTCCACCCAGAGCAACCTGCTTTGCACATCGCCTGCAAACGAAGCCACACGACGGCGATCTTACTGACCAAGTGTCCTATGTAGTGAAGCACGACCGTCTGCAGCGATACACTTCTCAGCAACAGCATTTTACAGCCACCATCACTTTTACAGCATCCACCATTCACGACAGCCCCTCTTACGCAACACCTCACTAGGCTTGCATCTCTCAAAATGGTGACGACGGTCACCCCAGATGGCCCTCTAGCTGCACCAGGCCTCCAGCCGAACGAGGCAGGACTCACGCCAGCCCTGGCCCGGGACAGAGAGCTACGGGATGCGCATCATGCCGAGCACGTTGACGTCCTGCGGCAGTGCTCGATAGCGCTCACGAGCGTGCACACAAAGCAAGCGATGGAGCACGCGGAGCAGGTCAAGACGCTGGACGCCGAGAACACTACCCTCCATAAGCAGGTTCAAGCCTCCCGGAAAGAGACGAAGCAGACAGTCTTGAGTCTCTCGATCATGAAGCACGCCTTGGCTGAGGGAGAGAAGAAAAGCAACCAGGACGCAGACAAGGTAAAGCAGCTTGAAGGCGAGATCGAGAGGCAGCAGGACGAGCGACGCAGGTTGGCGAGTGCCAACACGGGGACGCTACGCAGGCTCACAGAGGAGCAAGGGGTCACGAAGCAGCTGCGTACCGATCTTCGTACCGAGGAAGCCAAGTCGACAAACTTGACGTCTCAGCTCGCTAAGCAGCTTCTAGCGACCGACCAGAAGGGCCGTGAGCTCTCACTTGCGCAAAAAGTTGTTGTGCAGCTGCGCAAGGAGAAGGAGGAAGTGGAGGCCAAGCTGAAGGATGAGAAGACCATTGTTTCTGCGCTACGCAAGAGACTTTCCGAAACTGTTCTGGAAAAGTCGGAGCAGCTCACGGACAGTCGTGCCGCAGTCGCACACGCAGAGGCCGAGACTTCGGTGTTGCTGGCGAAAGTACGGCGGTACGAGAAGGTCGAGGCGGAAATGCAGAGCATTCGTACGGCCGGAGCCAGCCTCACGGATGGAGATGTTGCCTCTGAACCGGTGATCAGTCAGGCCCGCGTGCCTCGCACACCCACTTCAGCTCAATCAGCCGGCAGATCGGGTGGTGAAGGGCAAAGGGGAAGCGCTACGAACAAGCGCACGACGGTAGGGGAGGATGAGCACGATGATGGGCAGCCGCCTTGCAAGATGCCTAGGTTTGCTTGATACACGGGAACAGTAATGCTTGGGTGAAGAGAGGATTGTGTGCAATTGATACCTCGATAGTGTTAGTGTCACAAGCGTATAAGTCTCTTAGCTTAGCTCAGCTCGAGCTATGAGGCCACGCAAACGAGCAAGCATCCAGAATCGGGTCTGTCTACGTAGCCTTCGCGCTTCTCACTTCTTCTCTCTTCACCCTTGTTACCATGGCCAGAACAGCCGGATGTAAATCTTTGTTGGCAGTCGGCCGGGTTCGAACCAAGCATTACGATTCCAAGTAGCTTGCCAGTCAGTCCACCACTATTAGGACCCACTGCACACCTTTGAGCTGTGGATCGAGCAAGGAGTGGTCGCCGAAGCGCAACTGAGAGTAGTATTGAACGGGTAGGTGGCTAGGCAACATGGCGGCGTAACCGATGACTGAGAACACCCGGTCGGCTGGAAACAGTAGGGGCGTAGAGTGGAGGCAATGACTTGGAAATATAGTAGGACCAGCAGCTCACTGCTTCAGCGTCCTCGGAGAGACGCGGATTTAACGTGCGCGAAATATTCATTTATCCATTGCCGAGCGACCAATTCCATCGCTGGTGGAATTAACCCAGACCCTAACAAGCCTAAACACCACCGCCAAGATCTATACCTCCTAGAGTCCCTACCACCAGATTGTGTTGTCCGACTCTTTCATCCCTCTTTTTGTCTCGTTCCCGTATCGGAGTGTCGTTCGAGCTCCTGCATCTGCTTGCTACACCTGGCATCATCGAGACTGCTTGAGACCGCTAGGGAGCAGGATTCGACTACACCGTGACCATGCGCCGCCATTCTCGCTGTCGCTTGGTGGAACCACATGCGGTACTATCGTGTACGCGCGCGATGCCAACACGACGGAAGGCCTCTTCTGGACCGCACACGTTCCTTACTTCTTCTGCGACTTTGACTAGTCATATCATGCACAATAACAACTAGAGTTCGGGCTAGTAAGAAGCAGCTTGCCGGAATGAAGCATAGCAATCCTTCCACCAAACTGATTACCGAAAATACGAGATGTCTGTTCCGTCTCCTGGCCACGTTTTCATCTCTGCCTCTGCCATGATGATCGCATTTCTGCTCTGTTGTCCGACTTCTCAGCCAGAGGTCTACAATGAGGTGCTGTATCGCATTGCCGGCCGCCGCCCTGATAGTATTGTTCTGCAGTGCCGTCCAGACACGCGCATCGACAGATAGGCCTATCGGTGATTATGTCGCTTTGGGAGTTGGAGAAGGAAAAGATGTACCGACCGGCGCACCTCACGCTGCGACTTCGCACGTAGCTAGTACGTCGGCGACACCAATGGCCTCCATGCAAAGCGGAGACGCGGCCGACGATACGACCTCCATCGGGAACAGCGCAACAGGCGCGACCTGGCGCAACAAGTCCATGGCGTCTGTTACTATCGGTAACACTGCTTTAGCGTCTGCTGAGAGCTGTCTGAAAGCGAAAGCTGCCTTCAAGACCTTGGAAGCCAACTTCTTCAGCGCCGCGGAAAGCTCGATAGCCTCATTGCCATCGACTACGTCGACCATCTCCACAACCGCGACCGAATACCAATATGGGGCGGTGACGTGCTCTGGAGTCACCAGCTTGACGACGTTGTGTGATGGGCATCCGAGAGTGGTCGGCAACGCCTCTTGTTGGACCAACTACACCATTTACACGGCTACGAGAACCTACACAGAGACACTCCTGCCGACTTTACCGAGCCTATCTTTCCTATCACCTTCCTGCACGGTACAGCAGACGTACTGTCAGAGCCTCTATTCGCTCAACAGCAGCGCCATCTGGTACCAGGGGGCCGAAAGAGTTCCTCTCTGCGATTTTACCACTGCTCAGACAACGACCTACTCGACGAACATAGCGGGAGACGCATGTCGTTACTGCTCTATCACCGCAAGTGCTGCCCGCTTGCTTTACTGGCCTGTCCGCACGGTCTCTGCGATCGGTGAAGATGACTTATGCAACACTAAGCCTGCTCAAGTTATCGGTGGAACACCAACGGGTACGGGACCTAACAGCATTGTGACGGAGGGCATTACAATTACTTCCCCAAGTGTCGGAATTTCCCTTGGCGGTGTCTACCGCTACGACGGCTGCGGCCGAACGATTGATAGTACGATCATCGTGGTCCCGGCATCAGAGATGAACTCAGTCCGCGGCGCCAGGGCGTTGTATACTCTTGAGCCGTTCGATTACCAAGATCTCAACTACAGATGTCAGGCAGCAAATAGCTCTCACTATATCATACAAGACGAGCCGGGAGATGACTGCTACCAAGAAGTTCCTGCCGTAGCATATCTGGCAGATCGCAGGGCGTTCAATGACTGGAATACAGACTTGCCAGACGCAATCCGTAGGGGCTTCACTATTGGCAACGACTATAGTCCTATGATGGGAGTCCCGTGGGGGTACACCACATGGGCGGATGAGGTGTACAACACCACCAGTTGCATAATTGCTCAACCGGACGGCATCTGGGATCCACCGAAAGCGCTCGTACCCTACGCATCTGAGGCGACGCCGACAGTGCCTGTGCAGGGTACCGCTCAGATGTCTGATTCAGGTTCTGCCTCGGCGGTACCGGCTGCGTCGGCCGTTGTGCATGTTTCGCAGACAAGTACGATGAATATTGCAACACCTAGTAGTACGCAGGCAGCATCGACATTCGAAGCTCATCACAAGCCCTCGTCGACAAGCTTTAGTATTGATGGCCCTCACTCATCAATGCCGCAGTCAACCAATCTCTCCACCGCTCCAGAGCAAACTGAGGCCAGCGGCTCGACATCTGTTGAAGACGATCCAGCACGCATATTCTCTCTCGCGCTTGCTGCCGCAGCGACTGCGACGAACGTCAATCCAGCGCTCTCTCTGACAAGGCCAGCTTCGCACCAGTCCAGCGAGGATCAGGCAACCAGCCCAACCAACGACCCATCTGGTAATCCAGCAGGCCTGGCCTACTCCGCCAGTTCTCCCAGAAAGTCTGGACCATCGGTGCAGGCTGTATCCGAGCAGATGTTGGATAGCGCAATCACGACCCTTCGCGACAT
>JAKLLW010000564.1:0-29639 GCA_022814695.1 Neocatenulostroma microsporum
TCGAGTGTGACGGCATTCAGATCTCGAGATGGGCGGACAGAGCCGTCATCCCACATCCAGCTTCCGTTGGTCGGACGGTGGATCGTTGTCGTGGACTCCGGAATCGGTGTGCTTGCGGCTTGCTTGATGTGCTGCAGCAGCTCCTCAATAGGCTTTGTGCCGGCGCAGAATGAGCGGCAGGAGATCACGATGGTCTCGCTGCCCTCTTTGGCCGTCTTTACTTTGCCGTGGTTGTCGATGGAGAGCTCCTGGGTATCAGCACGTAATCGAGAGAAAGTCATGCGGTGGCCTTGGAAGTAGAAGGTGAAGTCGCCGACGTCTGGAATGAAGGCAAGTTTATTGCGCTTCTCAGCGGTCTCAGCCTCCTTCTCTTTCTGTGCAGGAGAGATGTACATACCAGGTATGTCAGGACGATCCAAAGCAGATTTGGGCGGTGCGATGACGAGGTTGCGAGCACCTTTGCCTAAGCCTTGCTCTATCATGTAGGACAAGACTTGCTTGTTGAGGCTATGTGAGCCGGGAATAGAGACGCTTGCGGTAAACTTGCGAGCAAAATGATCCTTCAGAGCGATACAGCTTCGATAGATCAGCTGGTGCTCGGCGATAGTCGTGGCAAGCACAGCACATGGCGTGATGACAGCGAAGGCCAAGCGAAATGCGGGACTGGCCTCTTTCATCATGCGCACTAGGTTCTGGAGAACCTCATGAGGTGCGGAAGTGCCTAGGGCCTGAACAGTGTTGGAGATAGCATTTCGAACAGTCCGGAGCCTGCCGAGACTGTTTGTAGCGATGCCGAGGTTTGATGCCATTGCTGGATGAGGAGGTGGAGATTGTTGGTGACGCTGGAACAGGCTGGTGGTTGTTTTTGGTCGGAATAGATCCAATGAGCTTTCCAGAAGCTCGCAATCAGTGTCTGTTCTGGATAAGGGATGCGTGGGCGTGCGATCATCGCCCTGCAGAAGAGCTTTATGTACACTACCTGTACCTGAGACAATGCCGTTGTAGCAGTGAGAAGTCTTTGTAAAGACAATGGCTTTGATCCTTGTGCCGGCCTTGTTCAGCAAACATTTACGATTGTGCGCTCGTAGTGGTATGGTTGCCCACAATGGCCTCTCTTGCAGAACACGATGAACAAGTCATTGTGTGCGTTGGACATTATCCATCGTGCCTAGTTTGCAGGTATAAGAGACCCCTTACCCACCGCCTGATGTTGGCTCCTCACTCACATACAGCTACAAGCAACACACCACCATACCAAAGACATCCTCCCGTTGATTAGGAGTACCCAGTCTTACACTCCCAACAAACTCATCCAACTCACCTGGCTCAAACACCACAGACAACCAACCAAGCAGCCAACTAAGCTATGTCTTCAGGCAACTCCAACAGCAACGGCGGCATGAAGATGAAGTATTGCGACATCTCCTCCTCCGCTCGTGCCGCTGCCTCTGCGCTAACTACCAAGACTCGCTCGAACTTGAAGCCTGCGCTTGGCGGTAAGAAAGGCCCGACCATGAACAAGAAGCGTCCGTTTGCTAGCAACACACAGCCATCTAAAGGGAAGGCTAAAATGCAGCAGGCAGAGAAGAACAAGGTTGCTAATGCGAAGAAGCCGCGGCTACGAAGGTTGCTGCTAGCTAGACGGCTGAGACTGAGTCAAAGAAGTAGAAAGTTTGCGAGAGATGGTAAGTATACAAGAAAAAACATGGTTATGAGCCCGAACAAAACATTCTATTCCTATCCCTCAAATTGAAGATCTGACAGTCTCTTCTGATCCGCCGTGGGAAGCGGTCATCCATAGCGATTACTCGGTCGTCAGCCGGGCAGCATGATCACCGTTCTCAATGTCTGGGGTGGTAAAGGTCCCAAGATGAACGAGAAGCGTCCCTTTGCTTCCAACACTCAGCCGCCCAAGGTCACATTGGCATGCAGCAGGCTAATGTGAAGAAGACCGCGGCTAACAAGACGACCACCAAAGTTAGAGCTGATCGAAATAGTAGAGCAATTGAGATTAAAGAGTGACCCGAATGAACAGCGACGGGGATCGCGCCTCCAAGGTGGTTAGTATACTGTATCGAACATGTTTACGACCCCGAAACACAAGCTCCCCTTCCCTTGACTCTTTTTCGGTGCCCTCACCCCAAAGTCGGCTTCTTAAACTGGTAGGAATCTTGTTCTTTGTTCAACTTCAAACCCATTGAGCAGGCCTGTCGTTGAGTCTGGTAACTATGGAATGTCAACGTCTCACGTTAGACGGGTTGTTTGTTGATCAAATTCCAAGGTAGTTGTCTCCTCCTTCTAGAGCGTGTCATGCTGATATACTTGATGCTAGGACAGCGTGCTGAGACCGTGAATGAAGCTGCTCTGACTTGGACTTGTGGAGTCGTAGATTCTAGAAAGATCAATACGTACCTAATATAACTTACCATGATGTATACAGCAGCGCTCTCGCAAGTTACTCCAATACTCTTCGTCCATTTCATCCTGAGTGTGGAGCGTCATGTTCGGCACCCTCGAAATACTTACCACCGGACCCAAGTACTCCGCCTCTATCTCCCTCTGCTTCGACGCCTCATCGCCGCGGTAGATGGCAGCCAGACGCTGAAACACCTTACCCCTCGTCACGGAGTCCATTCGCTCGTTGTCGAAACCGTATAAGTGAGTCAGTGGTAAGACCTCGGCGCCAGCGGCATTGTAGTACCGCTCGATTGCCACGACCGGAATATCTACGCAGTTGACATCAGCTGCGATCCCGTAGTCCTTCGAGAATATGGTCGTGAACATCTCATCGGTGTTACGAAGCTCAGATTGTTCCTGGTCGTTTGCGGCAACCAGTGCATCGAGGCGCTCATACTTGAGCGGGACGTAAAAGCTGTTAACGCCTATGACGCCAATTACAGCGTCTTCGTGATTGTCGTTCTTGGTGAAGTAGGTCTTGATGTCGTCACCACAACCAATAGTGGAAAGGAAGTCCGAGAAACTGAAGTCGTCATCGATGCCGTGGGCGCAGACGGCGAGAAAGTCAATAGGCGCCGCCTCAGAGCTGTAGCGGATTATTGAAGTGGTGAGGCAGACCCAAGCTATGATCTCAAGAAGGTCAACCGTACCAGCATGTTGGCGGAATTCGATAGTGCCAGTCAGTTCGGCCTCCTCGACGTCGCGGTACCTGGAGGCCCCTTCCACGTACAAATTGTCGAAGTTGTAAGCGGAGTTATGCCCATACGTAGGCTTCGGGTTGAAGTACGGATGAAGCGTCTTGGCAAAATCTGTCGGTAGGCTGAAGATCTGTCCGAGCTCCTGGTACGTCTGCGTGTCCTCAATAGTAGCCAGCCAGTCGTACATGCTGGCGCCCTTGGAGCTCTTAGCATTATACTTGTGGAACCAGCTCGGCGGGCAATGGTAGAAGTCGTGTAGGAATTCCACTGGGTACTCGATGCGGTTTTTGGCATGCACGTGGTCGATATAGCGCTCAAAGGCGGTCGTGAGCTGGAGAACATTTTTGGCGACTCTCAGTGGGATCTTCTGGTCGCCGGCGCCTACGTGGACGTGAAAGCCTGTGCTGTCGTTAGTGAAGAAGCGGCATCCGAGGTTCTGCAGTCGTTGAAGCGCATTGGTGACTTTGGCGATTTCGTTTCGCCAGTCATCGCGGAGGAAGTCAAATTTGCGCGAGCTGATCTCGATCTCATTCTTGCAGTACCCCCTGAGTAAGGCCATCAATTCTTTGTAGGACAGGGTGTTCGAGCCGTCTTCGTGTACGTTCCAGCGAGTAAATTTCTCCTCGCCACGGCGAGCACGCTTCTCCGCGTCTGATTCTAAATCGGTTCCTGTGGCTGGGACACCAGCTTCCTGTAGAGCGTGCTAGACAGCCTCGTCAGCCTTCATCCAGAGCCCTCTATCTTCAGAGAGAAGGTGCTTCGAGCGCTGTCCAAACTCGTTATCGAAGCAATGCTTTGGGTAGGCACAGAGGAACTCCAGCTCGATGCCGAAGCTCATGTTCAGTGGCGCTGCCATGGCAGTCGGTAGTAATACGTGTCGTAAAAGGTATCGTTACTTTGGAGGGATGGTGTAATCCGGCAGCCTGCTGCTTGTGTTTCACGGTGTTAACAGTTGATGAGAACAAGATCCTCGAATCGTTTGTAGTTATGAGCCGGATATTGGTAATCTTGGAAGACAATGGGAGGACAACAACACAGAAAAAAGGCCAGGATTGGTGGAGATGAACTGGACGCCAGTTACATCCTCCTTTCTACAAGGGACAAAGGAAATCCCATTCAATTGGCACCGGGGTATGTTGCCTAGGCCAAGAGGCGCAACTCTCTGGCAACGCCCACTCGTTCTTGGGCCAATCCAGATCTGAGAGCGTAGGTGCAGGATGTTCGAGCAGTAGGATGTCCGACAAGAACATCATGACTACTGAGCTCTAGTCTGAGCCACCGCGCAGTGTTCTTTCATCGTTTTACATCCGCTCGTCGAGCATGCTCCAATTATCTGCGAGTTGAGGCCAATAGCGGTCCTCCGGTAACTCGGTATTGAAGAGATGATACAGGCGTCCATCGTGAAGATATCGAGTCGACGTTGGCGAGGCCGGGCACTTATCTGAGACGTTACCGAAGACGCTATGTTGGTGGTAAAGCTTGAGATACTAGCGGTCCAGCTTGAGATCCTGGTTCTCCGTAGTCGGCCAGGTAGCTGTAATAGGCTTGAGAACTCAGGTGTGCGTAACATGATTGTGTCCGGCCACGTTATGGTTCTCCCAAGAGGTTCTCGAGCATTTGATATGCCTAGACCACCTCCAGAGCATTCGTGACCGAGTCTACGGAGATGGTAATGGAAGGGGGCCTGCATGCACGAGCGGCGCTGGACTTCTCGGAACCTGTCAGCATCGCATCTCTGTGATCACGAAGATGGCAAAGACCGTTTGATGGCGAGCAATACATTTGAGGACGTCGGTGCTGGGAGAGTTGGAAACGCTGTTAACAAGGCCCTGAATACTCGGCCGTCGGATGGTAGATTGGAAGCACGCACAAATCCAATATCCAAGCTCGGCGACTGTCGGCTACAATTGGCTGTAAACGGAAGGTAATCGTCGTCGAGTGAATACTAGTTTCCGTTAGATTACGTCGCTAAATCCGGTAACCGCCGCTTAGTAGTAGTAAACCTTACTAGTCTTACTATTACTACTACTACTATAGTTATAGTATTATTTAGCTCTTATATACTAGCTCTTATTTCTTATTATTGCTACCGTATCTAAGCTCTTTATAATACTAAGGTCTTTATAGTCGTAGTCGTAGTCGGCGTAGCAATCGACGTTCCGAGCCTCGCAATCTTTACTAGCGCCTACTAATAATAGTACTCGAACGTACCGTATTAGTAAGAAGCGCGTAGATTAGCAAAACTATAAATATCGAGTAGATACGCTATTTAAGAAGGCGTTTAAGCTATAGTCGCGTTAGTCGAGAGGTACTAGTAGTTTTCGTAAGAGCGACTATATAGAGATCGCGCGCGAGCTTAATAAATACCTTAGTTTACGCCTCGTATAGGAATAGATTCGTAAGAAGCTTAATAATATAAAGAAGTCGTAGGTAGTATAGTATAACTACTTAAAGTATATTTGTAGCTAGAACGGTAATCTACCGCGCGTAAGCGACAAAGTAGAAGAGGCGTATTAACGTAAGTATAAGGACTACGCGTAGTTTAGAGATAGTAAGAAGCTAGAGCGCTTAGAGTAGCTAGATAACTTATTTAGCGATTTATCGACTAGCTAAGATACTCGTACTACGAAAAATTTAGTAGCTAGCTTACTATAAGGTAGTAAGAAAGGTACTTAAGAAGAAGAGAGTAGTAATAAGAATAATCTTAATTCTAAGAATCTAAGTAACGGTAAGTAGCGAGCTTGTCGTCGTCGTCTAGCGCGGCTAGCTAAAACTAACTAGCCTTACTATAGCGTAGCTCTAGAGCTTAATAATACGAAGGCGCTCGCTCGCTCTATTAATCGGTTAGTAACGTAGTACTAATAGAGCGCTCTTATACCTTCTACGCGTACAATTAACCGCCTTATATAGACTAAGAAGATAAAGAAGCTATTAGTAGATAACCGCTTCTTACTATTTAATAGTATTACTTAGAAGAAACATTCTAAGATTATTACTAGCCTATCGAACGAAGATATCGTACTATACGTATAGTAACTACTTTGTAAGTTAAAGGATCTAGTATCTATAAATCGTAAGTAGCCCTCGCAAATATAGTAGCCCTTGTAAACGCTAATACCGTACCGAACGCTAGTACTAGCGTCGTCGTAGCTAGTACCGTAGTCGTAGTAGCCGCCTTCGCTATTACTAATAGTACTACCTTTATTATAGCCTTCTACGGCTTAAGGCTATCGCGGTACTCCTATTTTAGGGTATTAGAGTACGCTAATAGCTTCGTAAGGTTCTTAGTATCCTCTATAGAGGTCGTTTAGCTATAGTTACTCGTAAGGCTACTTACAAACTAGTCGGTAAGTTGTTACGCTAGATAGTAGTATTAGAGTTAGAGCTCTTAGATTAATATTACTATAGAAGGTCCCGTATTTAGCGCGAGTAAGTAAGGAAGATTACAAGATAGACGAGTAGAGGAAGATTAGACTTTTAAAACTAGAAAATAGTATATATCTTCTACGCGGCTACCTTCGTATCTCTTTACTATATATACCTCCGTATTCGCCGTATTAGCGCGGCGTACTACTAAATAGACCTTATCTTATAAGCGTAAAGTTACTAATCTACTACTCTATTAATAGTTACTCCTTCTTACTATCCTATCGTACGGCGACGTAGTTCTAATAATCCTCCTATATATTACGAGTAGTACGATTACGAAAGCGAGCTTACGCTACGTCTACTCTAGACGTATACGCCTAGAGATCTTCGCTCTTAGAGCTAGTAATATCGAAGCTAGTATTACGATCTTTAGGCTACTAATCGTACTCCTTATCCTTAAACGGCTAGCCGTTCTAATTACGGAAGTTGTAAACTATAGTAAGAGCTATTATAAGGCGTACCTACTCCTTTACTAAATATCTAAGCGTTAGGCCGTTATCGATTATTCGCTACTACTTCTTCTAGACTCCGAATACCTTCTCGATAGCTATATAAAGCGACGAGTACCGTAGATTAAACAACTCCTTCTTATAACGAGGCCGGATCTTTACCTTATAGAACTCCTTAAGATAGTATCGTATTACCGGATACGGAATTAGGAGTTAGCTATACTTCCTACTATAAATAGCGTCTATAAGGTAATAACTACTATATAGAGCGCGAAGGCCCTTCCTTACTACGTAGTTATAAACTACTAGATTATTCGCTAACTCCTCGTATCTAGCCTAAACGAAGGTAAAGTTGTTATTAAAATCGACTACGCTAAGTACATTCTATTAACGTACTCCCTTCCGATTACGGTACTAGTCTAGATCCGCTACCTTCTTAAGCGTAGCGCGTACGTACGTACTATCTAGCGTACTAACGTAGTATAAGAAGTATAGCTACTACTTGTCTTCTTTACGAACCTTGTCCTATAGTAATACCTTCGTTAGTTAATTAACTATATCGAGGTATAACTAGTAAAGAAGCTTACTTATCTAATAGATAATATAAGAGTACGCGCGTAGTAAGTACTAGTATTCCTACTAGAGCTCTAGATAAGTCCGTTTATAAGCGTATATATAAAGAAAGATTATAACTTACTCTTCGGTAGATATCCGGTTACTATTCTTAAGGCCGTAATCGTCTATAAGCCTCTTTACTAGCCTCTTTAATACCTTCGAATAAAGCCTAGTCCTAGTATTATCGTACTAGGAGTTATATTATATAACGCCGCTAGGGCTATAGTGTGCTCGTAGCCGTCTAGTCTTAGATAAGATAAGAGAGCGATAGCTACTACCTACGTACCTTAACTACTACTATACCTTATAATACCTCGTTACCTTCGCCTCTTATCCTTCGTAATATAGCTCTCTCGTCTCGTCTAGCTAGTAGTATAGTACGTAGTAAGGACGACTACTATACGACTATACGTACGGCACGTCGATACTAGAACGGTAGTTACGCGTAGAGCTAGTAACTAGCGCTTATATAATAGCCTTATTACTACGATCTAGCTTAACTAGCGTAGTAATTACTCCTAGCGGCCGATATAGTAGTAGAGCCTCTTCTACTATAGTAGTAGCTTATATTTGCCTCTATACGACCGTTATAGTACTCGTAGCGACTACAAAGTCTTCTTCTATCTATACCGATAATAATAAGGCTATAGTAATAGTAGTATAGTAATAACTTTAATAGAACTAATACGTACTTATATACTTTAATATAGATGTCGACATACGCTAGGGACTAATTAGGAAGAATAATCAAGCTTACAGCCGTAGATCGTGGATTTGGCCCCGTCTAGTAAGCCGGACCCGCTTTTCGTTTCCAACGATATCCGACGAATCCACTATCAAATCCCACCAAGAACCAGTATTCACTCGTTGGATTACGTAGGAATCCAAAGACCGATGTGGCGATTACGCCTTTGGGAATCCAATCTACCATCCAACGGCCGAGTATTCAGGGCCCAACTGTGGTGCGTATGCGCTGGAGAAGGAGAAAGGAGGATCTCCAAAGAAGTTCGAAGCCGAGCATGACTCATGTCATCAATTCGGGCCCTAAATGTCGCGCCACTACGCAGCGGCATACCAAAGGCACTACAGCTGGACCTGCGAGAGCATCTCTTGAGTATTACTTGCAATGAGCAGATCGAAGCGAACAAAGACATCACAACAAGCTGCCTATGGCTGATCGACCGACAGCACACAATGACATCGCAAGGTAGGCAACTCAGGGTTCATGATGACGCAAGATGTCCTTCGTCATATCTATCACTCAACTCTCAGCTTGATGCCATCCCGCATCTTTCAAAACGCACGTAACCCTCTTTAGCTAACTCAGAGATTCCATACCACCTGCCACACTTTACCTCACCACAACTGGATCACAATGCCCTCCCAGCGCACAACCACCCAATCCGACAAGGCGCCGAAACCCAATGGCAACTACAGTCACGTCGTTCACGCCGGCGGCCTCTTGCACGTCTGCGGCTGGATGGGCGATGTACCGGAGACGGGCGAGATCATTGAGAGTGGGGTTGAGGCACAGACGGTACGTCTGCTTATCTCCCTTCCCATACACCTTCCTCTGCATTGATCTCCCTTCCATCTCCGCAAACAACCGCCGATATCTTCAGCGTCGATTGAAGTGACTAATGCGCCACTCAGGACCAAGCAATGAAGAACATTCAGTCCTGCCTTTCCGCCGCAGGCTCCAGCATGGACAAAATCGTCCGCCGCCGGATCTATACCCTCTCCATGGACTACCTCCCCACGATCCAAGAAGTCACGAAGAAGTATCTGGAAGCACCCTACCCGGTTAGTACGGCTGTGCAGGTCAGTGGGCTAGCGAAGAAGGGAGCGTTGGTTGAGATTGAGGTCATCGCTGAGCCGTAGATGCCGTGACTTCATTGCATTCGCTTCCGCAGACTTTCCGTCTGTGGATTGGGTATCTTCCAGCTTCCAGCTTCCTCTCACAAACTCAACGCATTCAACATCCCGTCCCTCATGCGCCTTCTCCTTTGCATCGTGAGCCCCTCCCAATGTACTAGGAACTCCTACTCCCCATAGGCTCAAACGGAAAACATGCCGCCACAATGCCCATAACAATATACAGCGCCGAACAGATATAGATCGGGACCGGCGTGCTCGTATTCGCATAAGTCGCCACCACGGCGGACATGATGCCCATGAGGCGGTTGAAAGCGATGGAGATGCCGTTGCCCGTGCCTCGGTGGGCGGAGGGTAGGACTTCGGGGGTGTAGGCGTAGAGGGTACCGTAGTAGATGTTCTGTGTGGAGAAGGTGAGTGGTTAGCGAGGTGAGTGAAGGAATGGCCTGCGGTGGTGACGGGATAGTGAAAGGCCAAGCGGAGGAGAGGGTGCGGTCGTTCCGGTAAGCGCTCCCCTGGGATGCCAAGGAGCATATAAACCCAGCAGCAAGTACTTGTCCGGCAGTGTAGTCACGGTAGCATGAAGCCCGCAGAGTCACTACACGGCTGGGCATGGCTCATAGGCTCAGATGGCGATCGGCTACCATGCAGAGGGTACAGCTTCTGGGACGTCCTTGGGAGGCTTCTGCTTGAGTGTCGCTTTCAACACGGAATGTTGCAATACTGGATGTCGCCTGCGGCGGTGCGGATTGCGCACGGTGATAGGCACACTACCCAGACATGGCAGGTCAACATCGCTCGCACTCCCGGCTATCCTGCTCATGACAAGGTACTCTCGATTGCTCCAAGGACGCCACTCCTGGAGAGATAGCGTGGTGATAGGCACACCACCCAGACATGGCATATCAAGAACGCTGCGCCCCCGGAGACGCTATTCGTAATATTGTTGCTTTCGGCACCGCAGACCAGCAGTGCAGTGATAGGCTCACCACCCAGACATAGCTTCTTACACAATCCTGTCCACGCTTCGAAGCGCTGCTAGGAAAATTGTCGCTTTCGGCTCCAGAGACGCTGCTGATGGCACGACCAGCGTTGGTGCTAGGCTCACCACCCAGACATAGCATCCTTCACGCCTATAGCGCTCTCCAAGGTGTTCTGTGATCCGATGTGTGCAGTTGTGCTTTCGTGTGCTATGCTGGGACTGTTCAGAGAGACGTAGTAGAAGGGAGCACTCACCAAGAAAAAGCTGATCATACAAGTAAAAGCCAAATTCTCCGCATTCGTTCTCACAGCCGTATACGCAAAGAAGAAAGTCATCGTCAACGCAGCTCCAATGATCATCGTGCCCCTCCTGCCCCAAAACCAACCCGACTTGCACATATACCCGGCCAAGATCGGCGACGGGATAGAGCAAAGGTTCGAGAGCGCATAGTTTCGCCACTGCTCGCTCACGGTCAGCCCACCGAGTTGAGCTCCGCGAGTAGCGATGTAGACGGGCAAGAAGACATTGTAGAGGGGGTATGCGAGGCCGATGAGCAGCCAGGAGAACCAGATGAGGGACGTGGAGAGGCCGAGTTTGCGGGTGGCGAAGAGGCCGCGCAGGTGGACGAGGATCTCGGAGAAGGAGAAGCGTTTCTTGGCGTGCGTTGTGGAGCCCCGGCGCTCGCGTTGTCCGCCGGTTACGCCGCAATCGGAGAGCCTGTCGAGCGTGAGGCTGCAGGGGCGGTGATATTTGGTGGCGATGAATTGGAGGGTCTCGACTACTTCGCCATCGCGGCCTTCGCCGAGGAGGTACTTGGGCGTTTCTCGTAAGTGAATCACGGTGATGCGCAGGATGCTCATGACGAAGATGAGGGCGCCATTGGCGAACCAGACGTAGCGCCAGCCGGGGTTGGTATGCCAGTTGCAAGGGATGTTTGGGTACTTGTCGGGGTTGCAGCTGTAGTTTGGTAGGAAGGCCCAGGCGAAGAGGCCTGCGACGAGTTGGCCTAGACCCCACCAAGCGGCCATGAGGGTGAGGAGCCATTGGTTCTTGGATGGTAGGTATTCGAGGAACACTGCCGTATCTAAGACCAGGTTGCCGCCGGAGCCGAACGCAGACAGGCAGGTGAACAAGCCCAGCACGATCCAATTCGGTGAGGCGCCCGCGACGATGCAGAAGACGGACGAAATGATAAGCGAGAAGTTGAAGGCGTACTTGCGTCCGATGACGTCCGCGCTCAGACCCCAGAAGAGTGCGCCTACGAACATGCCCACGTAGGCTGCGATTGTCAGGCCATAGCTGAAGCTGGGGTTGAACTCGTATGCGGCGTAGGAGGCGATGATGGACTGGATGAGGAGCATTTGGCTGTCTACGGCGTAACCGAAGCCATTCAGAACCTGGAGTGTGGAGTCAGTATCTTGTACTGACGGGATGGAGAGGACTGCAATCGTGAGCCAGAAGACACAATCTCTGCCGGATGGCCATTGCTGTGCTCTTAGACAGCACTTCTTGCAAGCCAAGCCTGCTACTTCATGCGAATGGCATCCCTAACAGCACAAGCGTGCTGACAGAGACAATTCCCAGTGCTTCAACCACGTGATCCGCGCAGGGACGTACAAACAGCTTCCATTGATACCAAGTCATACCAATCTCGTCGATCGTATTGTTCACCAGGTGCATCTTGGCGTTCAAGACTGGGTCCAAGTGCTCTTGCCCAAGCAGGTCACCTTTCTGGAGGGAGATATCATCATCGCTGGTGCGCTGCGCGACCTCCGGCGCACTCTCCTTCTCGCCGAAGTCCGCCATGTTCGCGGCGCGTGCCAGTAATGGGGAGGTCGGAAGCTCTAGTCAGTTGGTAGCATGCGAGTGGTGAATAGGCGGAGAGCAATGAGAAGGGTGCGACTTTCGTGTACGGCCGTTTGAGCATGGAAAAGGCTGTGGAAGAAGGGAAGCAGAAGAACAAAAACGAAATGTGTGGCCTGCAACCCGGCACGACGATCTTCCTACCTGCATTCGGATTCTTGACCAAACACGTGGGCGACTAGTCGTATGCGACTTGCTGGTTTCTCCTCTTCATCCTTCCCAATGGCCTGGTCGTTTCTTTCGCATGGAGCTGCTCACTGCGGTCGTGCGATGCGCCATGCCAGTCGATGATCTTGCTGCTCTTATCTTTTGTACCTCCTCCAACTTCGAGGACGCCGATAAGCCCCTCAACGGCGAGCGAATGCGAAAGTGATGCAGGGTGGTACGGCGATGTTGCAGCAAACCGGGTGGGATGAAGGTTTCCTGCAGGGTTCAAGCTCAAAGCTTCGTGCATGAGGTCACGTGCCGCTCGGACGTTCCTGTTTCGGCAAGCCTCCGCTTTCCATCTCGTTCCTGTGAACTTCGCTCTTGCGTGCACTCCCATACCATCACCATGACCGCTCACAACGCACAATCAGATCTTCTGTTCTGTCTCCTCTATCTGTCCGCAGCTTCTAGAGAGTTCTAAGTATGTCCTCAAACCCGGCCGTGGAAGGCAACCCACTCCTCCAGCCGCTCGAGTCCTCAAGAGCACGATACCATGGTTCCAAGAGCACGCGATTCAAGTGTACGAGATCATGTGGAGACAGCCGTATGTGATATTCTGCCCTCACCTTTGCCCGCTCTCAGGATTGGGAATGCGAGCTGCCTGGTAACAGAGAAACGCTGAGTGGAAACGCCGGCTCCTACACAGTATGCTCTGTCGAGGACTGTACACCTTCCGCTTCTCAAAGTCTATTGGTAAAGATACTGTCTTCCTGTCTGCATTCTGGGGTTTCAGTATGTACGAGTTAGCACCAATCTGCGGAAGACCACTACTAGAAGACAATCCAACGACTGAATTGAAACAAGTTGCACCCAGAACCATGGCACACCGAGGACAATTGAGGGCAGTACGTCCACCATGAGTCTGTCGAAGGTAGGCTTGTTTCTCTGTGAGATCCTTTATAATACGCACTGTACACCCTCTTCCTCTCTTACAACTTCACCAACACAACCTCACCAAGATACGAAAGCGAGACCAGGACAAAACCCCACCAACAGGATCCACTAGAACTTCACCACAGCACACCAGGCAGTATGGGCAGGTTTGCCAACACCCTGACCGCCTACCTGGTGCTGGCCCAGCCCATCATAACGCTGGCAAAGCCTACACTCTTCACCACACCTCGTCTGACTACCTTTGCTACTTCGACTACCGCCGCCAGTCAAGTCCGCCGCGATGTAAGCCCGATTACAGCTGAAGCGGTCTCTTCTGCTTCCTCTGCCGATGTAGCAGCGATCCTGTCTTCAATGCAAGCGAAGCAAGCGTCTCAGGACGCGAAGATCTCATCCCAGGACGCGAAGATCTCACAGTTGGAAGCCTCCGAAACTGCTCCCAAGGCTTTCGAATATGCCGTTCCCGCTACGCCCACTCCCACCGCTGACCCGAAACCCACATGGGACAACAATGATCCCATTTTCGAGATCAACGACGACAACTGGCAAACGGCGATGGCGCGGTACGCCAACTGGACAATATGTCACCGAGACCAGATCATCGACTCTCCTCGCGGTGAGTTCGGAGAGTACCTCTACGAAGTCTTCGGCAACAACCAAGTGGCCTGCAACATGGATCTCAACACCTGCGGCTGTGACATCGATGGCATGAACTTGGACAACATCAAGATGCATCTGCCAAACGACAAAGAGAAGGCCAGCGAGGTTTACATGGTCTTGAACTCCGTGGACACCCTCTTCAGGAACAGGTGCATCATGTTGCACGCCACCCAAGAAGCTGCCTTCGAGACCTCGCTGCTCAACACTGACTTCGCCGAGACCTTCTTTCCACAGCACGACGAAAGCTTGGTTCACGCGTGCGATATGCACAAGGCGTTGATTCAATCCCTTGTCAACATGGGCGCCCTCATTGCCATGTCAGTCTTCACGGAAGGGCTTGGAGCTATGTACATGGCGGCTGATTTTACGAGCCCGATGGCCAAGTTGTTGGGAAAGGATCTGAAAGAGGTCGAGGAAGTTAGTCTGACTGGGACAGCATCAAACGCCGTTGGTTGGGTGAAGACGGGCACGGGCTACAATTCCGAGGCTTACACGCAATTGTTCAGTACCACCAGGCCTCAGAATTGGGACGAGTTCGTAGGCACACTGTCGGGTGTGAAATCGCGCCTTCTGCCGACCGGCGCCACCAAGGATGCGATTGATTCGATGGTGAAGTCTGCTGGCATTAGCAACAGCGTGGCGAGATGGGCCACGGACTTCGGAGTCAGGTGGTTCAACTCCAGGGTACAGGATAGCGGGTGCAGTATCGCTGTCGCCGAGGACAACCGCATTGAGGACATGGGCCAGATGAACGAATTCATCCACAACCAGCTGGTCGGCTGGCCGAGTCTTTTGGAAGCAAGCTGGCAAAAAGTCACCAATGGGAGCGGCATCGGCGAGGACGGCGCTTACGAGGACGGCCTATCTTCGGCGCTCGCCACCAACCTCATAGGCTACTTCCCGACCGCTCAAGACTACACCGATCTCAGGAAGCAGAACATCTCACCAACCGGCGCTTTTGAGGAGCTTCGAACCCTCATGGTGAGCTCCATGATCCAGAAGGCATGGGCCGATCAACAATGCTACATCCAGTGCAGGCCAAACCCGGTGCAGAACGGAGGGTGCAACTACTATTACCACACCGGCGACGACATCACCAAGGACGGTCTTATTATTAATAGTACAGAAAATCGCCCGGAGTTCTTCTGCACAGACGCCCTTGACGGCAACAACAACACCATCTGTCAATCCGTGTGCTGGCTAGGCGGAACAGATCCCGGCAATGTGCCCCTGTACGGCATCGACCAACTCGACGCAACGCAACCTTGGGCCATCAACCGCACGCAGGCCTTCGAGGCATCTGTGCAGGCCTACCGCGTCAACGCCACCGCTTCCTACGGCATGGTCGCCGACAGCTCCCTAACCCGCTGGAACGACGGGACGTCCTCATTGGACACGGTCCCGCTACTCGCTGTGTCCATGTCCGAAGGGTACCGCAGTGCTCCTCAAGGCTTCACCGATGTCTTCGACGTTCGACCCATGAGCGGCTACAAGAAGAAGAAGCCGGGCCGGTATATGCCCTGCGTTACCGGCGACCGCTGGGACGATCAATCCCAGGAGTTCTGGGCCGCGAGCGGCAACTGGTCCCAGTCGCAGAGCCCGACGTTCTTCGCCTCGCGGTGCAGAGACAACATCAACCTGGTCATCGGCCGCCAGAAGGATGACATGCCTTATAGGGGTCCAGGGGTCTTCTACGTCAACCAATGTCGTGTGCTCACGGAGATCGCTTACCCGGAGTCCGACCAGAACTACAACGATCCCTTCCGTCTAGACGGAGATCGAGAGAGGTGCCTGGCGACGCTGGATATGCTGAACAACACAGCGACTGATCTGCGCGCGCAGGGCCAGTCAGAGGATTACATCGAGGTGCAGGTTACAAAGGCCAGCTGTGAGGACGCGGTCCATGCGGATGAGGAGGACAGGCAGTACGTCAGACATATCAGCAGCAGTGAGAAGAGGAAACTGGATTCGGATGATGACATGGATGAGGGCTATGATGAGGGCTATGGAATGACGCTGATCAGGACGCACCAGAAATGCGAGAAGTGGCTTGACTATGCGAATGATGATCCGGACGAGAATGGTGGGCCAACTTGGGACAGCGTGCCAGATTGGCCAGGCTACTAAGGTAAAGATGGCGTTGATGTCCACGGTTGCGCTTTTGCGTTGGTGAAGTATGGAAAATAGTGGGTTTGTAGATGTTGACTGTTGCGCTCCAGCACCAGCCAACCATAATGAAGATAACATATCCCAACCCCCTTCCCTTCCATTGTCTCAAGCCACGACAACCGACCATAATGGCACCCCGGAAGGCCGGAGATCATCAGCCTACTACCTCGACAACATGGATCTTGAGCGAAGCGCAACGCCCAGCCCTCTTTCACCTTCTCAACAGCAACAGCCCTCCTGCCGGGCGCTGTGAAGACTAACAGCTTGCTACGGTGACATCACGATTCGTGCGAGCAAAGCGCGCCAGCCCTGCATGCTCATACCTGTGCTTCGCTTGCGGGCGCAAGACCTTACTCACCGCTTGACCAACCATCTCTTCGCATGCGACACTGTTGTGGTATATCGCAGAATCCTCCAGCAGACCCTGCGGACCCATCGCTACCGTGTACGACCTCTCCCATTCTCCAGCACTTGCTCGAGGCCAACACCCAAGCTTCACTTCCACATCAACCCAACAATCGAGCGCCGAGGAACCCATCGCCGTAGCCATGAGTCTCAAGCATATCCAACATCCAGCACCGCCTCCGGAGAACTGCAAGAATGGCTGCAAACAGCAATCTCCCAGACGACTTCGACGGCATTTCCGACCTGTACGAAGCTATACAGGCGGAGGAGAACTTGGTATTGGTTCCACTCAAAATAGGAGGCAGCCGCGGTATCTCCAGCTCACGGTACACGCCCTTTGGCACCTCACAGTCCTATCTCATGGTCCGCCAGTTGACTGGATGCACCTCTGTGATTGTCGTCTCGCGAAAGGGCGGATGGATGTCGCACTTTTGGGAAAGCCCATCTTTCAACTTCCTAGAAAATAGCGCGACCCTCGACGAAGATGTCATAGACTACCTACAGTCTGGTCGGACCAGACTCCGACCAGTGGCCCAGCGGAAAACAGCACCCTGACCAGACCCCTTGGTCAGCTCGTACGAGGCGGTGTTTCTGGTGATGCAAACACCAGGATCGATATCATGACACCCGCTAGGGAGAGTGGGGTAGCGCTCCGTATTACAAACACAGCAAAATTCTCCGCTCTCTAAAGGGCAGCTTGTTTTTGTGCGTACACCAGCATTCAAGGCACTCCGTCCCGATGAGGTTGCTGGCCAACACCGACGGCCAACAGCGTCTACCGTACCTCAGGGCTTAGGGTCTAGGCTCAGAAGAAGCCATCGAACTTTCGAATTGGAAGGCAATAGCCCTCGGCCTCCCGCACTGTCATACTGAACTCCGCTCACCCGGCTGTGCTTGGTGTTCTGAAGGACTCCGGAACAGCCTGAGCAGGTACTATGCCAACGCCAAAGCTTCATATCAACTTTATCAAGAGAATCTTCCGAATAACCTCGTCCCTTATCCTCTGACTGCGGCATCAACGAGCGCGGGAACTCGGCACAAAGGTGACATTCGTCACATTCAAGGCACTTCGACGCCGTCACGAATGGCGCAGGCTTGTGTAAGTGGCGTGCAGTCACATACACTGAATGGCACCTCCAACAGTCACGCCAACGTGTCTTCAGGATGCCGTTTACATAGCTGCTCCAGAGATCCACGTTACCTAGCGAGCAGTTAAAGCGCGCAAAGAGCCCAGCGCGCATCCCAGGCACCTTGCAATCCTCCCGCCCGATACCCATCCATCTCTTTACACCCAACGTACCCACAACACCGCTCATCACCTAACAAGCAATACTTGCTTCCCCTAGTCAATCAACCAGTCAGCACCCTCCTTCCCACTCAACAACATACGAAGGAAAAAGGTGCGCTTACCGAACCCACCATCTCAAACCCCACCACCGACTTGATACCCAACAGATGCATGACCTTGGGGTTCCTCAAGTTCTCGCCGGCAGCCGAGTCAGCCGGTACAAGAAGCTCCGTCTCTAGCGTTAGTGATTCGTCGGAGTCGTTGCCCGTAGGTTTACTGCTGTCCGCCCGTATCTTGGTACCCGAGGTGGCAGCTTGGAGCAGTCGGATGGCTTGAGGGGAGCTGGGGCATCCTAGCGTCGCTGGCTCTTCTTCCGGTATTGTGGGCATGAAAGGCTAGCTTCTAAGTCTACGTCTGCGCACGACAACGGTAGGGAAGGACGAGCAGGAAGGTGATCGCTGAAGGCTGCCCATTGTGAGTGGATTTGGTCGTGGTTGCAAGCTGCGCCAGACTGGGGACCGAAGCGCTCTTCATGATGACTTGCTTGCGGTTTACAAATGTGTTGCGGCAACCGATGGTGTCGTTACTTTGGGCATCCCTACTGTTCACCCATGGATCGAGGGTGGAAGACTCGAAGTCGCATTCACATACAAGTTCCATACCTAGTTACATGCTTGCAACCAAGGTAATGTTGATACCGATGATCGAAGAACCCCCCAACTTACGCTGTTAGCTCAATTCAGTATCGTCCCATCCGTCCCACCTAGTACTGCCCATACAAGGCCGGTATGGATTCCCGGAGTCTTCTTTGCAGGTTCTTCCTCAGATATGCTAGGCATGAAAGGCTCCTTGTTCCTCGGTTTACGCACGAAAAAAAGCGTGGAGCAGGAAGGGGAGCGCTGGAGGCCAGTCATCGTTATCATGGTCATGGTCACGGCCAGTGAATTGTGTAGAAGGTTGCTGCGTTGCGTAGCGGTTTAGATGTAGATGCAGCATCAAGGTTCGTGGACGAAAAGCTCCTGTTTGCGTGGCAAGGATCATTGTGTAGATGTGTTTCTGTCCTTGGCTCGTGTCGACTTCGTCGTCGCTTCGGGACTTCATTCTCGTGGCATTCATCTGTAGGTTAAAGGCTCGGGGTATACATTCACTTCAAAGTACTCGCCAAGACTACCGCTAAGAACGTTTGGTTCCAAGGTTTGCCCGGTACATAATCAGCACTTCTCTACTCATCGCAATCCCCCTTCCTTTGCACAAGTTCTTCAACCTTGAAACCGCATCAAACGGGCATCATTCCCCCCATGCCCATCGCGAAGAGACATGACGTGAAACCCATAGGCGGGCAACAACCGCAGAGCGACACGAGGGACTTACAATGTGCTGGCCGCCCTGAAAACATGAGATGGATAAGAATGTAATACCATATACCTCCCACACCCATCTCTATCAAAGAATCCCTTCTATCCTATCCGTACAACCCACCATCATCCAAACCTAATCCTCAAACTTGATCCCCTTGGGCGTGAAATCAATAGCTCCTCCTCGGTATGCGCCTACGGAGAAAAGTCGTCGTCAGCATACACACACTCTTGACAAAAGACACCACTACCACCCGCCGCCGCCCATGGGATCGAAGCCGCAGCCGCTCATGAAGTCGAACATGTCGTCCTTGAAGCCCATGGGATTGTAGTCATCGTCGACATCGTCGAGAGCATCCCAATCAGGCCGGTCGGACTCATGCTCGCTCAAAAGTCCACCGTGGGCTTTGAAGGCTTCCTCGCCAAGCTCTGATATGTACTCTTTGCGCATGCGGCGCTTTAGAGCTTCGCCTCGCAAGGGCTTGTGCATGTGAGGCTTCTGGCTCCCGCCTACACCTTTCTGCTATTTCTGGGATGTTGATGTTGATGCGGACTTACCTCTCTTCTTCTTATTCTTCTCCTTGGTAAACCCCTTCCCCTTCGTGACACTCAAATCCTGAAACGCCTTATCCGCATACTCATAGCTCACATACTCATTACTCGCAAACTTGGGGTCGACATACGTATCCGCCGGGATCCGCGAGAAAGGCACATTCTGCTTCTTCAACTTGTCCACGTTCTCTTGTGTAGCTGGCATGCGCTTCATCTCATTATGGTGGTCCTCAGAGGCCTTGTCAATGGGCATGCGGCGGAGGCGGTCGGGATGCATGCCCTGTGTGGGATCGGAGGAGGTATGTTCGGCACCCTCAAGGGCCATGACGGGGACAAGGAGTTCGCCGGCTTCGATTTTAGTTGGGGAGGCGGCGAGGGTGGCGGAGGAAGAGGAGGCGGAGTCGTTGGCGTCTTTCTTGGGTTTGTCGGTCTTGACGCTCATTTTGGCCTTCTTCTTGGGTGGTGGAGAGGCGGAGGACTCGCTTTCGCTGCCGGAGGAGGAGCTTGAGCTGGAGTCGTCTGAGGAATCGGAGTCAGAGTCGTCTTCGCTTGAGCTCGATGAAGATGATTCGCTGGAAGAGTCCGAGCTGGAGGACGCTCCGTCTACATCGACACCGCCTGCTGGCTCGGAAGCGGAAGACGAATCGTCGTCGCTTGAGTCGCTGCTACTCGCATCACTGGTGTCATCGTTGGCAGCAGTCTTCGTGCGCTTCGCGGGCCGCGCATCTTCATCGTCCGAGGTGTCGCTGCTGCTGCCGTCGGAGCTGGAGTCGTCTGAGCTGTCCTCGCTCGAAGAATCGGCTCTCTTCCGCTTAGTGCTGGGCTTCGCATCTTCCTCGTCGCTGCTTGAACTATCATCCTTTGAGCTGTCGTCGCTTGAGCTCTCGGCCCTCTTCCGCTTCGTGCCAACCTTCGCATCCTCGTCATCGTCGCTGTCGCTGCTCGAACTTTCCGCATCCGAGCTCTCGTCACTCGTGCTTTCTGCCTCATCATCCACCAACCCAGCCTTCTTGCCTTCCGTCTCATCATCCTCGCTATCATCCTCGCTTTCGCTGCTTGCGCCTTCGCTCTCACCACTACTACTGCTGCTGCTCTCCCCCTCACTGCTCTCCGGCAGCGCCACATCCTCGGGCTCCTTCTCCTCTTCCACCTCTTTACTCTTAGTCTTCTTCACCGGACTCCCACTCGGCGGCATCGTCGGAAACCCATCCTGTTCCTCCCGCCAGTGCTCCCAGAGCTGCATCAACGTCGCGCTCGTGCCATCGCTGAGTCCTCGTTCCCACTCCGCGATATCGATCAGCACTTTGTTCTCCTTCGCTTCAGCCAACAGCGCATTGAAAGTGTTGGTGTACCCGAGCTGGTCGAAGAAATGGGCGGCCTGGGAGAGGACGTCGCGAAGGTGAGGCGGCGTCGAGTCGGCATCCCAGAGGTGCGAGGGGAGGGGTGGGTTCTTGGATTTGGGCATTGTGTCGAAAGCTGTATCGTTGTAAAGCAAAATGCGATGCGATTGGGGTGTGTGCAGCGATGTGGGCGTGGAGAATGGTTCGCGGAAGTGATCGAGTTCACGGATCTGATGTGGAGCAAAAAAAAGTTCGTTCCAAACTTCCAGTCTGTGCGAGGGAAGGTGCGGCTCTGCGGGTGCCGCCGAATGTGTTCGCTTGGCAGGAGCGGGACTTCACCTCAGCTCAACACACCGCTTCCACATCAATGAGCAACACATCGCATGATGTCTTCCAGAGCATCGAGCTCTCGCGAAAATATGAGCTCAGAGCAACGAGCGGAGTTTGTCCACCAACCTCCAGCACTGACCGCGATGTCCATGCCTTCCTCCCAGCACGATTGCTCGGAACCCACCATCATCAGCAGGACCACGGCACAATACTAGCAGTACAGCATACTCACACTCGGTCAGTCCTATCCTGGTATCTCCCATCCCCTTCAAAATGATGACTAAAATTTGACGATTCTTAAATACACATGTGGACCAATACTTGTTAGTTTCTGAACTGCCCTGCCTCCTCTCCAACCCTCAATTGCGCCTCTTCTGAACGCAGCTGACTGGTCATCTACACAGTTCAAACCACCGAAAGACATGCCACCTACATGGTCCATCCCAATGTATCTAACGTCCCCATCGAAGCGCGAAATACTCTCCCAGCTATTGTAAGCCCACCAATTTCATCTATCCGCAGTCAAGACCAAAGCTCTGAGCGAAGTTTGTGCCAAGTCATCTATGCTTTAGAAGATCCGCATCTATGTTCATAAAAACCCCGGAGGAATTGGTGCTGCAGCGAAAGCACGCCCTTTCCCGCCCTACGGACATTCTCCGGCTAGCGAGTTGCCGCCTACATATTCCGCTATCCAATTTCGGGACCTTCCAGCATACAAGATTGGTTCCATGTCAATCAAGGTGTTATGCGTATGTCATTTCTCATGTTGTTGCACATAGCATTATGATGAAGAAAATTACATCCGCCCGAAAACGTACCTGTGAGCGATACCTTAATGAACAGCAGAAGCCTCTGAACAGCGCATTTGAACTGGATAAGATTTTACTGTACTTGACATGATCCGCTGCTGATGCTATACGCAGCCATTTTCATGCTAGGTCTACATAATACAATGTCTCCCCGGTACATAATGCTTCCTTTTTGGTTCTTCTTCCCAAGTCTGTTATGCTTCTCGTACTTTGCAACCGCACATTTTCCCGCCTGTGGGGTCGTCTTCGGTCGCTGAGCTCATCAAGCACGACCTCGCGCCTCCTACTTTCGCGGTACCGTAGCAGGGACCGTGGTGACTGATAAGTCGCTCCAGACGATCCGAGCTTGTCGGAGTCCCTGTCTAAGAAGGGAAGAAGGGTCGTTGAGTACATATATCAATACCCTGCATATGCATCACAGCGGCTGTATGGCTATCCTTCTACGCTTCTACGAGCGGGGAGCGCATGACATTCGCAACCAGCACCTCGGCGTCCAGGTATTCTAGGGTCGAGGATAGGTGCGTGGCAGAAGGAAGTGATAGTAGTAGGATAGAAGGTGTGGTATCGCCCTCGAAGAAAAAGACGAGATTGGGTATGAGTAATGTCTCTGATGGTTTGAAGAAATGCCGGCAGCGTCGCGAACACTGTGGTAGAATGTCGCGCTCGTTGCGCGTTGCGGTTTTCCCTGCACCTGGAGAGCTCGGAGCCATGGCGGCCTGATCCTGCGGCTTTGAAGTCTAGTGGGAGGGCATGTAGTATGACCTGCAATATCGATAAATTGGGATGAAGTGCTCGGTTTCTTAATTACCACTGGGTTATGGTTTGTGCCTGCTAAGTGTATGGGGAAGTGCGTTATTCACCTTTCGACGTCGGTGGCTCACCCTATCGTACCGAAGTCATCAATGTAGACTGAGTCCGTACCCGGCGATAAAACCTCTATTTAACGACCTGTAAGCCCGATACTTCGCCGGTGGGCAGGCAATTGCGTGTGCGGTAATGGGCGAGATCTCAAAGCTTATCGCTAAGCTGTCATGACATCTTTGTACCCGAGACATTACGAGCTTAGCCGATCGCGTCGAGGATGGGATACCCTTCTGTCGTAGGCTACCCGAGACTTTGCACAACGGAAAAGGTCGTTATTCAGCAGCCCTGAAAAATACCTATACAGCGTGACCCATGTACACATCCAACCCAACATCCAACCCCTACACCCTCGCTCAAACCCGACAAGACCACGACTAGATTCAGCACCTAAACTCTCCATCCTTCGTCGGTTTCGCACAAGCCCAAGAACAAGCCTTCCTAAGGAAAGGCAGCACGCTCTCCTCACTCAGATCTTTCTGCGCAGGGTAGCCATTGAACCAGTACTCCATCCACTCCGCTCTCGCGATCGCAAACGTTCTCCCGCAGATCGAACATGCCTCGTTGGCTTGCTGGTTGGCGGCGAAACGGAGGGCACTGGTGACAGAGGCGGAGAGGCCCATGTCTGCAAGATGCGGCAGGGCTTCTTGGAGATCGGCGTGTCGCTGTAGGGAGCGGAGGGAGAGCTCGAAGAGGGTGGGTACCTTGCTCGATGGTGAGGCGGGTGCTGGGGCGTGGAGCGTTGGGGTTGGTGTGAAGGCCCACTGGTCTTCTTCAGACATGGCGCTACCGGGTCGACGGAGAGGTGAGCCGTCGATACTGAAATACTTGACTGCTGAAGAGCCAAGGTAGATCAGCTCTTCTCGACACAAGTCGAGCTTCCGGCGCGCCTTCGAGGCTTCTTGCAGATACTGGATCCTCAGCATCCTACCCAAGTTCAACCGCAGCTCCAGCTCCCCGCGCATGTTCATGATGCCGTCTTCAGTGTACTTCTGCCGCATGCGCTCGACCGTGCCTCTCGTGTCGGCCCACCTACTAAGTTCTTCGCTCGCCACCGCGCGGTTAGCGAAGTAGCCTTGAGGCAGCGGTGACGGACCGCTGAGGTCGCAAGGTTGGACAAGCGGGTTTGGGCGGAGGCAGATGTTTCTGTGCTCTTTGCCACTGGGGCAATTGAGCAGGGCGAGGAGCTCCCAGGGTAGGTATCGGATGGTGTTGCCGGCTATATTCAGTTCCTTGAGCTTGATTAGGCGGCCAATGGCTGGTGGGAGATGGGTGAGTTGATTGTTGCGGAGACTCAGGACGGTGGTGTTACTTAGGTTGAAGAGCTCATTAGGTAGGGTCGTGAGATTGTTATTAGGAAGGTACACTTTCATGGACGGGAAGAGGGGAGCGAAGGTCATCTCGTCCGGTGGTGATTCAGCATCGTTGAGGGACTTTGGCATGAGCGTGTGCAGCGGGCTGATGGTGGTGTCCTGGAGGTTGCTGAGGGACATTTCGGAAAGGTCTATCACTTCATGGCCGTTCTCGAGACATCGCTGGATTATTTGAGCGGCAGTCGATTCAGGGTCGCCGTCAGGCCAGATCGTCCGCCTGCGCTGTGGATCCCTTGGCCGTGCGTCGCAGTAAAACCAAGAGCCGGTCATTGCTTCTCGTCGTTCCTCCATCATCCCCTCCTCCGCAATATCCTCCATGGCAAAATCAGGCCGACGCCCTGCCGACTCCTCCGTCATGTCCTCCACTGCGAGCTCCCTCATTCTCTGCTGGCTCGACATGATGCTATCCACACTGCTCTCACTCGCATCACTGCCCATGAACACCCCACTGTCCGTGAATCCGTCTTTCTTCACCCTCAATCCCCGCTTTCCACGACGTCTCCACCACGGTCCCTTCACTTGCCGTTTCCGCCTTGGACGCTCTTCAGCGTCCTGGCTGCCCTCATCCTCCTCAGTGGTGTCGGAGAAGATAGGATCGCTGCTCAGATTCTCGTAGTCAGAATATTGTCTCTTCATCCGGTTTGCTGGGCGAATCGGCGCGCTGGACCCGAAAGCATGTGGGAGGAGGACTGTTGCTGGTGGATGTAATTCGAGCTCGGGTGATAACTCTCGTGGTAACAATGGTGGCGACGAGGGCAGAGCCATCGCGAGCGAGCTGCGGAAGTATGCTGCTCGGATGCTCGCCTACAATGGTGGGAAAAGAAGAGATGGAAAGTCAGTCGCGTGTGTGAAACGCGTGGGGTTCCGAACAAATGACGCAGATAGGGCAAGCTCGGCCGCCGGCACGATAAGTATACACGAAACTGACACGAGACTTCTGCAGCATCAACAGATCGATTACAATGAACGAGTTGCACTCTGGTTTCCTTCCACAGAGCAGCTCGTACGCCAAGCTGGCCGCTGAGAGTACAAGTCACATAGCGAAGATGGAGAACCAAGCCACCGACCGCCCAGTCTTCGGCCCACCAAGACCAAAGCCCAAGATCGTCTTGCTCTCCTTGCAGAAGGAGCCCTGGTTCGACGACATGTTCAAGAACATGCTCTCAGCTCTCAAAGACAAGGCGAATATCGAAGAAGTCACGACTTCATCTACCGTCTCCAGCACACTCGCAGCCGCTTCAAAACCAAACATCGTCCTCGCCACAGACGCCGCTTTAACCAAGTCCAAATTCTCCGCTCAGAAAACCGAAGCAGTCCAATACGTCCACAACGGCGGCACGCTGGTCTTCATGGGCGTCTTCGCCTCCTTTGCCCGACCCTCAGACATCAAGCAGCTCTTCTCCAGCTTCAACATGCCGTGGGAGAGCGGCGACTACCATCGCACGACTTTCAATCTCAATCCGAATATGAACCACTTCAATCGAACTCACTTAGTGCCATCGTACAGTCAGAAAGCGCTTCATCTCAAGAATGTGGGTTACAATGACGCTATTTACTTACCTTCGGGCTCATCGAGGGTGCAAAGTATGGTATTTGCGCCTGACCAGGTTGGTGATCTCACACAGACGCCTGCGGCGCTTGGTGTGTCTGGGACGGGCAAAGTTGGGTATCTGGGGGATGTGAATGCGGAGGAGGAGACGACGGGTGTAGTGATGGCTATCTGTGGGATCAGTGGTTGAGCGGATGGGTTTGAAGGGGGACTTAAGTCTTAGAGGCATTTCGTTCTGAGATTACGGTTGGCTTTCGACGCATTTGTTCCCGATCAATGGGTGAACGACCAAACGCTTACCATGTTGCGCTTCGGTGTGCTAGAGAGCAGGAGAACCGACTTCCAAGTGTGAGTGGATAAGCACGCATGTCGCTATGGACGTTTGGCGACCACACGCCAATTACCCCAGGGTGACTCGTAAACACAGGCGTTTGGGCATGTCATCCCGACCTTGTAGGTCGTTCCGAAGCCACCCAGACACAAGAGTAAGTAGCCGATGTCCAAGAAATTCAACGTAATCTCCTGGCGACTGAGGTCGATCGCCCACAGGCGGTGGCGCCCCGATGACCTCGTTCTTTCTCTCTTTCTTTCCTACAGTACAGAAAAATCCAGCAGCTGTCCGAGCTGAAATGGAACGACGCCGTAAGATCCACAAGCTTATAACACTACCTGTACAGCCCTCTATAGTGTTCCAAGGGTGCTAAACAGAAGTCAAGCGCATACCACTCCATATCAGGCCACGAAGAGACACCATCGTAGCGATGCTTCCTACTGCCATCGGCGCTAGGATTGGCAGTAGTATAGGGATACCTGCATCGAGTAGTGTCCTACCTCTGGCCTCGGAGCAGACAGTAGTTCTCGTCGAAGCCCTCCTACATCCCGTACACTCCGCGCCTCTCTCTGTCGGAGCTCACCATGGCTCTCACTGGCTCCCCGCAACTCCAGGAATACTCTCCCCCTCCTCGGTCATTCGTTGCTCGAGGCGAACGCTCCCTTTGGGACTATATATTCGATTCCTTACGCCACTATCCTTGCGAGTAGCATGACTCTGCAATGGCCTGGTGGCAAATAAGTCGGAGATGTGAAAGCTGGAGAAAGATTGTGTGAGGACGTAAAGGCCGTGGTGACTACTTCTTGCACCTCATTCGAACAGCTCCTGCTAGGGATCGATCAATCGTTGGCGTCTCGCTGGTACGTTTCCCGTGGATCTGGCAGCACGAGATGTCCGGCAATGCCCGAGCTTCTTTCTTTCGGAGCGCTCGAGAGCTCACACTGGCTAGTGTCTCAGTCGCCTTGTTATATCGCATGCCTTGTTGGATGATATACCGGCTGGAAGCAGCGACGACTTTTACGAGCGCCGGTGTGGTGGCATGTTCGTACGATGGGACAGCAGGTGTCATGTGTCTCGGTCACCGCAGAAGCACTTCGATTGTCTGGAGCGGACTGCGCTCGCGCGAGAATATGGAGATGGTATCGGGATGTGTTCTTTGAACGGTAAAGGCTTGATGTCTCGATCACTGCAGAGTCACCTTGATAGACTGAAGCAGGATGCGAGTGCGCTTGAGTGTGGGCGTAGCATCGCGATGTCTGTACGGCGGGAATGTTGCGGTATGGCTACGTACGTCTAGTCTTGCAATGCTGTTCGTAAGAGACAGTCTACCATCCGCCCATCCTGCCTTGTCTCAGTCTTGCCATCGGCTCCTCGTTTGGCTTGGGCGCTCCAATCCCATTTCGAGCCAATTCCCAAGTCGCATTCATATCGACCGGACCCTCAATTGCGTGTGGTGGCGGTGGGGGAAGCGGTAGGATACTCGGTCACTATCACGCTCGCAGTTCTTGCCAAAGATGCCCGTCGATCCTGCTAGGTGCATCGCCGATGTATGACCACTGTGCCACTCGCCTCCGCTTTGCTTGCCATGCTTGCCATACCGGGCCTCAGCAATCAATGGGATGGCCGAGCAGCTCTGCAAGCGTCACTGGACAGCCTCATCGGGCGGCCGTGACTGTGCTTGCCCTGACCGGTTGCCTGCAGCAAACCCTATCGCTCGCTCATGAGTTCATTGCTCGCTCTCCAAAGGCCATGTGCACTGGCGGTCGCTTCTTGGATGACCGCTTTCTCTGAGTGCTTCACTGTGCAGCATGTATACTATGCGCATTGTCAACATGCCGGCGGTCATCGGGGGCTGAGAATGACCTGCGCTGTGGTGCTTACGCCTCCGGAGGTAATGCTCTCGGCGTGGATCTTTGGCCTGGCGAATGATGGCGGACTATCTTCACCATCGCTTTGTATACCCCATGATGCTCTGCGCTCTGCATAAGAATGGCTGCTTTCCCTTCCAAGGCTACTTCTCCTTCGATATCAACACCGAAACTTGTCAGTATACACCGTCACAAGCCCTTGCTCACTTGTAGTTATGCGAATGTCTGCAGGTCATATTGCCGGAGCCCGACATGGCTGCCGGCCTTTTGATTTACATCTCGACAGCATTGTCCGCGAACAGCTGTTCGACCTCTGCCTTCTGCGCAACGTATGGCAAGTTGCCAACATACAGTCGGGGTGAACTTCCCATCGCGGTCTGTTATCTCGCGCAAGCCAGTTTCTGATGAATGTACGCTGTCGTCCTTTCGTACAACAAGGGCTGGTGAGAGAATTGATGGCCGACTTCGACCTTCAATCTCTCCAGGTCGGAAAGGTGTACAGAGGTCGATGCGATGGCTTCAGGTGCGACGCTGCTGCGGGAGATACCAAGCAGTATCTCCAGGAGGATTTCTAGCAACGGGATCTTGATGAGCACCGTAGCAGTCGATCGAAGCCTTGCCATGCTTGGGACGGATCGAATGGCCGAGAGTTTTAAATTTCCCTTGCAGCGGAAGTATCCGCACTAGCGCGTCACTGGCCCAAGCTCCTCGTCGCGTGAACTTTGGACTTTGGAGCTCCCACATCTTCTCCAACTCATCCTCCACCCTTCACAGACCGACGGCCGCCTCAGCATATCAAAATGCTCATTCATGTGAAGGTGCGGGCGCTCGTCCAGCCCGAGGACGCGATCTCGGTCCCAGAGGAGTCTCAAGAGCAGGTCACGAAGGACGTTGACATCGGAATCACCGCCAGCCTTGAGGAGACGGTGGAAAACCTGGTTGAGAAAGTCACGGAAAAGCTGGGCTACCGCATACACAAGGTCGCGACAACCACTGGCGCCGAGCTCGAGCTCGAGTACGCCATCGGCGACATCTTCAACGAAAACATGCCACAAAGTGAGCGAATGCTCGTCATGCACCAACAACCGACAACCCCACTCAAACGAAAGCGCGAAGAATCTACCGAAGAACCCACCCAGACGCCAGTAAATGCCTTCGAGGTGCTGAGGTCATCTCAAACGAAGAAATTGGCCGTCAAGGGTCCAAATGGGTCGCCCGCATTCACCTGGACCGATCTCGAAACGGAGGAGTTTGCCAAAAAGCTTAACGCGGGCTACACTACG